>JACDRQ010000934.1:0-23251 GCA_013841215.1 Hycleus cichorii
TTTCAATGTACACAGATCGCCCATAAGAGTTGGTAGGGGCTGAAACACACTTTTTTGTTTTTCTTTATCAATTAGTGATTTTTTTTAAAGGTTGGTAGTCGAAAATTTGTTACTAAAATTTAACTGACAGTTGTCAAATTGTGTTAAAGAAATTTGTTAATAATAAATTTAATTAGTGTTTTTATTTAAAGTAATTTCTGATTTTATTAAATAATGTAGTAGTATTATCAACCTTTAATTTAAATTAAAAAAAAAAAAAAANTAAAAAAAAAAAAAAACAACAAAAACAAATAGTAAGGATAAACAAAAAAAAAACATCGAAATCAACAGTACTCTCTAATTTTACGATGATTCGTTACCATGACAACGTTTGGAGATCAACAGTTGTTTTGAATGATCTATTTTATTTCTATCTTTTTCTATTTGTACATATGATGGAACTGTAAAGAGTGATATTGACGAGATTATAGACGTCTACCGTTGTCATAGTAACGAATCGCCAAAAAAGTTAGAGAATATGACTGATTGAATTTATGATAGCTAGTAACCATATCAACGATAACAACTGCTATAAAATCGAAATATCCCCAAAGTTGACGCTAGTTTTTTAACATAACCTCAATGTACATTACAATTATCATTATTATCTTATAATTAAATAACCAAATAAATCGTAATCGATATTTCTATTATGCCGAATCAAATCAAGTAATAATTCGATCTCTTTATCTATTCTCTGTATTTGGGAACAAACAGGTATGTATTTATCTGTTTCACTCTTATTTAGCATTATCAAATATGTTAGAAAGAGTGAACTGTTGTAAAGATTTCTGTATTATCAGCTTCTATATTCTTAATAAAAGTATCATTTGAACTTTACAAATTATAAAAATTGGATAATTTACTGAAATTATATTAGGTCTGTTCCAGCTTAANCACAAAATTTGCTAAAATTGAAGTGTAAAATTATTATATACATTTTTATGTTTATGGTAGTGATGCCGCTACTGTATATCACAATAGTTGGCTACCAACAATTTGGTGCGAAATCGAAATATCCCCAGAATTGACGCTAGTTACATCAGGCATAACCTCCAATGTTCACCACTATAATTAGTTCGATATTTTAAAATTAGATAACCATAATAAAATAAGTCGTAACTGAAATTACGTGATGGCTTTAAATAATTTTTTCGATTTTTTCCAGAAAGGTAAAACATTTCGTCCGAAAAAGAAATTCGTACATGGCACAATCCGTTATAGCTTACATAAACAAGCTTGTGCCAGTTTGAATTCTGGTATAAATCTACGCAGTGCTGTGAAACTACCCGATGGGGAAGATTTAAACGATTGGATAGCCGTTCATGGTTCGATTATTTATAAAATAATTAAACGAAATTATTAATTAATCGATTATTTTGAAAAAAAAATTATATGAATTGATACAGTTGTAGATTTTTTCAATCGTATCAATCTGATTTATGGTACGATATCGGATTTCTGTATGGAACAGACGTGTCCGACGATGTCCGGTGGGCCACGATTCGAATATTTGTGGTGCGATGGGGATAAGTACAAGAAACCGACCCAATTGCCGGCCAAAGAGTACATCAGTCATTTGATGGATTGGATCGAAATGCAGATTAATAATCAATCGTTGTTTCCATGCACGTCGGATTTACCATTTCCGAAGAATTTCGATCGGCATTGTAGTAAGATTTTGGCACGTTTACATCGTGTTTTTGTGCACGTTTACATCCATCATTTTCAAAATGTTGTCGCCATTGCTGCCGTACGTATGATTTTTAATTGGAAAATTTCGGATTATAAGTCTTTAAATATAGTCGAAATTTGATCAAGTCTCCTGTATTTTTTAGCCGTAAAACAAGTATTAAGGTTTATTTTTGGAAATGTGGAAATTTCGAGTTATTGGTGAGAATCTAGAAGCTTCTGTTTTTTTTTCTACATATCCAAGAAATGTGAAATAATGGAAATTTATGAGCTATAATTTAGATTGTTCTTTTTTGGGAGCTATAATACTCGATTCTAAAGTGAAAAATAAGGGAGAAATTGTTAAATTGATATTTCTCATTGTTTTCAAGAATTATAATTAATTTGTCAAAAATAGTTGATCGAAGATTTCTCCTTTAGTTTTTACTCGAAAAACAAGTATTAAGGCTTGTTGGATAGACAATTTCAAGCTAAAGGGCATGACAGATTCCTTTTTTGAAAATTTTATAGAAATTTCGAATTATCAAAGAAAATCTAAAGCCGTGACTTTTCTGCATTTTCCCCCGTAACTAAGTTTATATTAATTTGTTTAAAATAATTGTGGAACTCAATTGATAGCGGATTGAAATAAATTCCCAAATATGTAAGAAATTTCGCCACTTTATTGGTAGTTTTCCGGAAAATCAAGAAAAACTGAGAAAGTTTATCTTGTTATCTTGAAGACAATTAAGAGCCGCTTTTTCTGAAAGTTTATACTTGATAAACTTAGACATCTAAGTTTTGAAAATTTGGGGAAATTTCAAAGGATTGCATTTTCACTGGTTAAGAATTATTGATAGCAAATTGAAGGAATTTTCCAAATATCGAAGAAATTTCCCAATCGAATCCGTTGTTTTCTGGGAAATTATAAACATCGAAATCTATGAATTGGTAAAAAAATTCTCTTTACAGTTTCGGGACTATCGCTTCTTAAAAAAAAAGTGAAAATTCGATTGAAGATTTCTCCTTTGTTGTCTACTCTAAAAACAAATACTAAGGCTTGTTGGAAAGAGGATTTCAATCTAAAGGCCAAGCCAGATTCTGTTTTGAAAATTTTCCTCTATATCTCGAGTTATCGTGGAAAATCTAGAAGTTTGTTAAAAAAAATCCCCATAATTCGGGTTATATTTATTTGTTTATGATGAATATGGAGGTTAATCGATCGCAAGAGCTCTCCAAATTTTCCAATCGATTACAATTTTTCGGAAAATTAAAGAAAATGGAAATTTTTAAGCTTTTCCAGTGAGCCTCAATTCCCGTTTCTAAAATTAAAGATAAGAGAAATCGTTGAATGAAGGCCTTTTCTCCAGCAGTAAAGTAGAACATTTGATGGAATATTTCTCCTTTATTTTTTATTTTAAAATTAAGTACTAGGGCGCGTTGGAAAGAATTTTTTAAGCTAAATAGCATGATAGTTATTGTTTTCTAAAATTTTGTGGAAATTTTGAGTTATCAAGGGAAATCTAGAAGCTTGTGTTTTTATTTTTTTTGCATGTAATTCGGTCTATATTGTTTTGTTTGTAACGAATATCAAGTTTAACTGATAGCAGATTGGAAAAGTTTTCGACAAATTTGAGAAATTTTCCGCTTGGCTTGGTAGTTTCCCGAAAAGAAAAGCAGAAAACTTTTAACAAAAGTTTCATTTTTGAAAGTTTGAACATTGACCAATATTACGACGTTCTTAGAAAATCCACATTTTAAAAATTAGAAGCAAAATTTGGAAAAACTTGAGACCCAATAAAAAAAAATCCTCAAGAACTATCAAATAATGCCGAAATTGTTCCCCAATCTAAATGTAAACAGACCGAAAATCGATTAGANGTCGCCAATTTTATTAAATCTTTTTATTTTGATATATTTCTATATTCTATTTATTTTCTAATTTCTATGGTATATTAAAAACAATTAATAAATAGAAAATTATCCAAAGCTTACTATGCTAAAGAAATACATAATACAGATTGAAAAAGTTTTCGACAAATTCGAGAAATTTCACGATTGGCTTGGTAGTTTCCCGAAAAGAAAAGCAGAAAAATTGCTAAATTTTAACGAAAGTTTTTTGCGCAAGCTTGAAAGTAGACTGTCAAACGTTTCATTTTTGAAAGTTTGACCAATTGACCAATATTACGACGTTCTTAGAAAATCCACATTTTAAAAATTAGAAGCAAAATTGGGCAAAACTTGAGACCCAATAAAAAAATTCCTCAAGAACTATGAAATAATGCCAAAATCGTGCCCCAATCTAAATGTAAACAGACCGAAAATCGATTAGAATCGCCTAAATTTTATTCTTTTGCTGATGTAACTCCCGTTTTTCTTCCTACTTTTAGAAAGGTCTTGCGTTAAATTGATCCAAACGTGGATTTAAATGCCCTTTTCCACACGATTTTCACAGGGAAAGAGCAAATTTTTCAGATTATAATTATCTTGTGGAAAGGTCAAAAGAATTTTCTGTGAGCTTATTTATAATATGTAGGTGAATTTCACTAAAGTTTGTTTCAGTATCTCGGAATTTCCAAAAAAGTTTTCGAATCGAAAACTGTCATGTTCTGCAGTTAAAAATGCTGTTTCCAATGATCCTTGGTACTTGTTTTTAGAGTGGAAAATAAGGGAGAAATCCATAATCAAATTTCCCACCAAATCAGCAAGTTTTTTACATTAAAATTAAATTATTGAGAAACTTCTAGAATCTTCTATAAACTTAAAAAAAAATCCTGATATTTTCCCTTGTGAAACTGTTAGAAAATGCAACATTCAATTCTTTATGTTTAAAATTTGACAAGAAAATCTTCAATATTCTACTTAGAAAAAAATCCGGAAAACTGCCAAGAAAGGCTTTCAATTTGCAATCAATTAAACTCTATAATCATCATAGACAAATGAATATAAGCTGAATTATGGGAGAAAATATACGAAACACAAGCTTTCTAGATTTCCACCGATAACTCGAAATTTTCACGAAATTTTCCAAAACGGAAAACATTATGTAGTGCAGCTTGAATTTCTCCTTCCAACGACCCATAACACTTGTTTTTAGAGTTAGAAATAACAGAGAAATCTTCGATCGAAACTACCACTATTTTTAAACAACTTGTAATCCGGTGCCCTTTTATCAATAATTGTTTTCTAAATCGTGTTATTTCCAGGAGGCGCATGTTAATACGTGTTATAAACACTTCTATTATTTCGTCACCGAATTCGATTTAATATCACAGAAAGAATTGGAACCGTTGGCTGTGATGGCGTCGAAAATTTGCAAAGATTAATTGAAAACTCGTCGAAAATTTAGTTTTATTTTAATTAATTAATCTAATTAATCAATTAATCGTTTAATTTAATTAGCGATTAACCATATTAATGAAGCCAGTACCTTAATGATTGTTTTTTTTTGTTTGTTTTAATCGGCTCAATTTACTCGAGTTTCTAATAAAATTTTACAAACAATTTTACAAAAATCAAATCTATTGTTTCAATAATTGCGGTAATTTCCCAATATTACCCTGGAATAATTGATTGAAATTGTGGAAATTCTTTAAAATGTCGGTAATTTGTGGTAATGGGATTTTTACCGCTTGATAACTACCCAAAATCATAATCGGCTGATTCCCACCGAGAATATTACCAAATGGGTTGTTGGTGTCTGAATTACCGGACAAGTTGGCAAACCATTTTTGTAAATCCTGCAGTGAATTCTGGACGTTTGTTTGGTTTTTCGTTAAATTCTCAAACCATTGGTGGATTGGTGAACTTGTAGTACCAGCAGCTCCTAAAATTTACTAATTAAATTCTAATCTAAAATTGATAAGTGAACCAACTTACTTGCATCTGATTGGCTTAAAATTGTGGTACTCTCGGTGCGGGCGTCATCATCATCAAAGTCAACAGGGGCGGTTTTTATTGTTTTCAACCGTAGAACAATTAGAAACAAAAAAAATAACTTCAACATATTTTCTAGATTATTGTTTTTTTTTTATAAAATTTCACGCTTTTATATTCAATGATTGGTTATAATTAATTCATGTCCTCAATTGCAAATAGTGTGATAAGTTTTGAATTTGAATTTCCTCATTTGATAAGATTGTCTTATTGATTTATTTATACAAGCTATGCAACAAATGATACAGAATACCGCTGTTTTGAAACCTAGTCATGTGGTATGCAACCAGTTATACACGCACTAACGCACCGCTTACATTAAGGTCGATTCACACTGTATCTGATTAATACATTTCTAACTCGCGGTTGGCTATGACTTGGAAACTGTCGTACATTGGTTTATATTTCACTAAATTTGACATTTGTTGAAGTACTTTTTTTAAATATTCGAACAAAGCTACGACACTACGTTTCAAAAGCATAGTAATATTCCGTACAACGTTTCGAATACCACGCAGTTGTAAAATAGTGTCGTAGCTTGTTTCATAAATTACAGTATTTGAAATTTGTTCAACTGAATCAAGTTATGTAATCTAAGCATGGCCAACTGTGAGGTGAGATACTGTTGCATATACATTGTTTAGCAAAAAGAGTCGTAGCTTGTTTCATAAATTTTTATATTTGCCAGTTGGTCAATTTAAATAAACTGAATCAAGCTACGACAAGCCAGCTAAGCATAGCCAACTTTCGGGAGAAATTTTTTTGCACATACCATACATTCTTTAGTAAAGAGAGTCGTAGCTTGTTTCATACGTTATTATATTTGATATTTGTTTATACAGAGTGAGCCAAGTGGTTGGCCTATTAGACGTTTAAAGAGTTCTAATTGATGAAAGTTTCAGAAATTTGGTATGCACCCGTTTTTCCACCTGAACTATAGCTGGAAAATATTTTCGTTGTTCTNGCTTTTGTGATGAATACAATCATAGCTGGCTTTATAATTTGTTAAATTTAATATGTGTTCAACAAGGCCTGCTAGATTTTTTAGCGCTTTGCTTATTTGTCTTCATTCACTATTCCGAGGGAAATGCGAACTTTGGCCGCATTGGCGCTAGTTACCGGAATATACCTATTTCTCTATCTTTATTTAGATACGCCATCTTTGGTTGCTTTGTTGGTTCGTTTTTGGCGGGAAATCTGTTACCAATCATAATTCAAGATTCGTTCAGGTATTAACGCCACATTCGCCACAGTGGCGAAAGTTGACGTTTCATCAAGAATGTTCTTCTTATGGAGTTTTAGCCAAATGGGCAGGCCTGTAATAAGCAAAACGCAAAAAAATCTAGCAGGCCTTGGTGTTCAATTATAATTCTATAAAATGATGTCGTAGCTTGTTTCATAATTTTCAAAATTTGATACTGGTTCAATTAAAAGCAAGTGAATTAAGCTTCTACATTATGTACTCTAAGCTGGGCCATTTGGGAAGTGAAATATTGTTGTACAGTCTGTAACACAGTTGGTCATTGTGTAGTTTTTCAATGTCGTAGATTGCTTCATATTTTAGGAAATTTGATATTTGCTTAAGCATTTTTAAATGTTTGAAGTAATCTACGATTCTAAACCTCAAACATACCACCAATTGCAAGCTATAAAATTCCGTATAGTCGATCTTCTAAATCCAGTGATCTTGTAAAAAGTGTTGAAAAGCAAATATGTCTACTCATTGAAAAGTAGTTCTGAGCGGGAAATTCAAATAAATAGTGAATAGACATATTGATTGATTTTTCAACAAACAAGTTCAGTCTGTATCTTTATTTAATTTATTCCATTTATACTAAAAATTGTAATACGTGTTATTATCATGCGAATTCCACCAATTATTGTATTAAAAACGCCCTGAACTATACAACCAAGTATACACAAAGCGTGTTATTTGAGTGCATTCGATTTAATATATGCAACTAGTTCTACACCAGATTACGTTAAAATTATAGGACTTTGAATTTTGAATTTTTCAAATATTTTAATTGTTATTGTTGTTTACAGCGTATCACAATACAAAACATGCGATTATCATCAACAGATAAGTGATAATAACGTAATAAATAATTATTGTTATAACAAACAAATATTAATCTAATACATGTATCGTTATCAAAAATTACAAGTATCGATAATATTGAGTGCAATTTTTCTTGTAGTACCTTCAAGTAGGTAATTTATTACACCATTTCCTTTTTATTTTTATTTTCTTTTTTATTGATATTATGATCAGTTATATTTGCATAGATAGAAACAATACCCTAATAATGTAAAGAACGATCCGTCACTGTCGATAAGATCCTCAATTAATTGTCAATTAATATGAAAACTAAACCAATCAATCAATTTTTATTATAAAGACAGTTAACTTGATGCACTCGTTGATAAGTTGAATAAAACGAACCGCCTATTGATTTTTATTAAAATATTCCAAACTGTAGTACAATATTTTATCATGCAGTTGGCCATGACTTGATTACGGAGTGTCGTAGATTGCTTGAAATTTTACTAAATTTGACATTTGTGAATTGTATCTTTCAAATGTTTGAAGTAATCTACGACCCTTATGTCTGAAATTAATGCTAATTATGCGGTTAAATACAGGTGATCCAGAATGACTGAAGTTGAAGTCAGCATAATTCGCAGTCATTTGATCAAAATTAATTTCCACTTGTTTCCTTTCAATAACATTTCACAAGTCATCAGTGGCGTACAACGAAGTCTGGTCGTATTCTCGTATTGTATTGTTTTTGTATTATTCGTTTTTGAGTTATTTATAGATAGAAAACAATGTTCTTAGAGCTAGTAAATTCTTTTAATACTCATTTGAAAATCGCAGGTTATGTTTAGATGGTTTACAGCATAGGTTTACAGTACGCCACTGACCTTAATATGTGTCAGAATAAATGAAAAGCGGCAAAAATTTGTTTGACAGTGGTATGAAGAAAGCGACACGTTCAGTCATTCTGGATTACCCTGTATAATTAATTCAAAAATGCATCAAGTCAAGAAGTAAACGAGGTGCCTATGGATTTCTCTTATTGTTAGAACATTAAAGTTTGAATATAAAATACAGTCAACTTGATGCATTTTCAAATTAGTTCTATGATTTTTTATTGAAATATTGAAAAGTGTAATATTTTACCTTACCGCGGGCCATGTTTTGATTACGCAGTGTCGTAGATTACTTCATATATTACTAAATTTGAGATATACTAATATATTTTTCAAATGTTCGCTTGAATCTCATGGCTAACTATGGAGTAAAATACTTTGATATCTAATGAATATAAATTAAATTAAATTAGTTTTAGAATAACGAGTCGCCTATGGATAGCAATTAAAATATAATTAGAATAGAAAATCTAGTCGGCTTGATGCATTTTTAAATCGATTGTATCAGGTATAAAAGGGTCGCCTATGGACTTGTGTTAAATTAATATGATTGGCTGTCCGTTGAAATTTGTTCAATAAGTTACGACCTACGTTATCCTTTTCTATTTNTAAATTACAATTCAACTACTTTCAATAAATTTACAAATCATCGAAAATTTTAGAAAGTTTTTATATTTTAAACTAAAATTTAATAATAAATAAACTCTATATTAATTACACATTAAATACGATTTAAACATTAACAATAATTGTTGTGAATTACGTCTTTAATTAACCAACTTGTTCTATTATGCATCTATTTTATTATTTGTTAATCAAGGCACGCTATGTTTTTGGGGCAAACCAAGGCTAATACTATAACATTTCCCCACCTGCAATAAACCAAATTATATAATTATGAAGAAAAAAATAAAATAAAACTAGTAAGAACAAGTAAAACACAACGGTGACGAACTGAAAAATTACTTTACAAGCGTTAAATTAGTATTTTTGTACACTTTTATCTACTTTTATCTCTAATTGTTGTTTTAAAAAAATAATAATATATAAATTTTACCAACGAGAAAAATAATCAAAAACTAAAGTGCCTATTGAGTTTGTGTACGTGTGTTTGCGATATTTTATTAAAAAAAAAATAAAAATAATGAATTAAAATTATGGATAAATCAACAGAAAATATAATTACGGTAAGTCCCAAGTTAAATCAAATCAACTGTGATTACTCATTTTTTTGTTCTTCGAAATTAAAAACAAGGATACCAAAGGTGACTGTGATGAACACAAATTGGAAATCTGCAACAATGATACCAACACTAAAACTAAAACCAAAACTAAAGTTTATATTGATCATTTATCGAAATTAACTGTATTTGTATTAATTTGGGCTTATTTCATATGGGCTACTATTTATTATTTTCAAACATCAGGTATGTAATTAACAAATTAACAAAAGATCAATGAAACAAAACATTAACGATTATAATTGTTTTATAGGTGACTTCGATACAAATTCCGGTTATGGATTATTAGTGATTTTAATGGTTTTTTTAAATTTTGGGGTTATTTATTGTTATTTATTAAGACCGTACGTTTTACCATTTATTTATAAAACCATATGGAAGTCTGGTGTGGATTTGTTGAAGAAAATCAAGTAAGTTTAGAATTAATGCAAAAAAAAACAACAGTAGGCTTTGGATTCTATAGAACGTACTTATATACTTATAAGAATCATCAAAAAAATTAATAATAACACCTTGAATTTTATCGGACGTATATCGTTGATTAATCCTGGTATTAGATTTAATTCGAATAAATACATAAAGCTTACCATATGCGATAATTCTTGTGATAATTTTAAATGAGAATTAAAAAACAAATCCTTAATGGTCATTGATTTTGTCAAGATAATGCATAAAGCTTATCACGCACGATCATTTTTGTGGTCATTGCAAATTAGAATTATTGCAAGAAAAACGCAATTGTAGGCTTCATTTCTTATAGAATTCTAATGTTAGTCTTAAATACATAAAGTTTACCACACGCTATAATTGTTGTGGTAATTTCAGATATGGTCCAGCTTTATTTTATATATTATTCTTAATAGCCGCCATTTTGTTCCTCATTTTCGACACATCCGATGATCGTACACGTTTGATCCCACTGGCTGGTTTAGTTGTTTATGTTGTCTTATGTTTCTTATTATCGTCCAATAAGAAAGCGGTAAGTTGTTGTTATTGTTGAGGTTATATTCATTAAGTCATGCTTTTTTTTTATAGATAAAATGGCGTACAGTTTTTTGGGGATTAATCTTGCAATTTGTTTTCGGTTTATTGACAATCCGTTGGGAGACTGGACGGAATATTTTCGATTGTTTAGGTGATAAAGTTAATACGTTTTTAGGTTATGCTGTTAATGGTTCAGCATTTGTTTATGGTGATGAATTGGTGTATAATCAGCAAGTTTTCGCTTTTGAGGTTAATTATTTTAATTTTATTATTACTATCATCATGTGAAGTCACCTTTAACATAATTCATTCGTAGCAATTTCATGTGAATTCACCTTAACTAGAATTATATGCGCAGATGATTAATAACGGCTAGGGTGTATTCTCAATGGCGCAAATACTTAAAGGTGCATTCACAATGGTGCAAATAATTAAAGGTGCATTCACATGAATTTCGTGTTAATTTCAGGCATTAGCAGCGATTTATTTCTTAGGATTTATGATAAATATTCTCTATTATTATGGGATAATGCAGAAAACTGTAGCAATTCTAGGGAGATTCTTACAATGGACAATGGATACATCGATTTGTGAGAGTGTAAATTGTGCTGCCAACATTTTTTTAGGAATGGTAATTTATACGTCAGATTATTTGGAATTTATCAAAAAAATATTTTCATAAATTTATTACAGAGTGAATCACCATTATTATTAAAACCATATTTAAACTTATTAACCGATTCAGAAATACATTCAATAATGACATCCGGTTTTGCTTCAGTTTCCGGGTCTCTACTAGCTGCCTATATTTCATTTGGTGCTAATCCGGCAGATTTAATTACAGCTACTGTTATGTCCGCACCGGCTGCACTTTGTATAAGTAAATTAATGTATCCGGAAACGGAAGTTGTTAAAGCAACTGCCAAAATTGTCAAACAAGGCAAAATGTTCGTATTTTTATAATACCGACTTTACAACCATATATCATTGGCCATACTCTGTTTATATGAATCAATCTATAACATTCGTTAATCAAGTTATGGCCAACTATGTGGAAACATTTATCGACACCTTGTATATTTTTATAATTATAGTACTGACGATGATTTTTAGTGAATACGACTCTGTATTGGATGCTGCCGCTAAAGGTGCCAATGATGCTTACAATATCGTTGTCGGTATCATATCGTCTTTGATATCATTTCTTGCATTTGTTTATTTCATCAATGGTATCTTAGGATGGATGGGTAAACTTGTAGGTACGTTTATATCAAGGTTTATTGGATTTTCGAATATTAAAAAAAAATAGACATAAGAAGTAAACTTTCGCTATAGTGGCGCTGTTTACCATGGCAAAATTTCAATTATTTGGTAGTTGGTAAAATTTGAGAAGAAATAAAATGACGACCGCTATAAGCGTTAATATGGTCAAAATTCAAACGTTTGCCATATTAATTAAATAAACAAGCCTATAATAAACTTTAATCCTGGAAAATCTAGTAGGCTTTGGTTAAATTTAGTAAAGTATGAATTAATCTACGACACTAATAATAAGTAGATATGATCAAGATATTGCACACTAGATATAGTTCTATGTCAAAGCCTGCTAGATTTTCTAGTGCTGTTTATTAATGCAAATATTGAATTGTTTGTACGGTTGGTAAAAGATTTTCCACTAACACTTTTCCACTAATACTTTTCAAGGAACGTAATGGTGACCGTTATGAGCGCCAATGCGACCAAAATTAGAACTTTTTTTAGTTTAATATAAAATTCATATTCCTGTAATACTGCCAAATTTTGGAAAATCTAACTAACTAATCTAAGACACTAAAGAATTAGAATCATTACACACCTAATGCAATTAATTAATCAGTTTCTAGCAGTCGGCTATGAATTTTTTTGTCAGAGTTTGCTAGATTTTCCCAAGACCGTTTTTCAACACACATATTGACTTATTTATGTGGTTAGCAACATATTTTCCACCAACAATTAATTGCAAAAAATTGATTGCAAAATACGTCGTCGGCTATAGATTTGATAGATTTGATATAGATTCGTATTGTCGTAGCTTAATTCATCTTTTTCATAGATTTGATAGATTTGATATAGATTCGTATTGTCGTAGCTTAATTCATCTTTTCTTGGTTTATGTATATTTAAAATATTTGTTCATAGTTGGCGTCTGAAGTAATACTAACTAAAGTCTACTAGATTTCGCAGCATAGATACAGAGTGTACGTTCGCAAAGTCATAGACTACTGCGAATTTAAATAGCGCTGTATAACAAAAAGAAATAGCTATAGTACTTTTCTTGTTTCTAAAAAAGCGCCACCTTGATATTTATCAAATCTCACCTGCTGTTGGTTGGAAAACTATTGCCAGTCAAACAAATTGAACATTTGTATTGCTAACTAGCACCACTATGACAAAAATTGGCATTTTTATCTAAAGTTTGTTTCTCTGGTGACATTATGAAGAAATAAATGTTGGAAAATTTAGCGGGCCGTGGGAAAAAGTTCAAATTTTGGCCGCAGTGGTGCTTATAACGGTCACATAGAGAGAACCAGCTTTAATTATTCTGTTTCTATTTCTTAGAACCACCATCTTCTTTCTTTTCTATATTTATGAAATTTTAACAATTGCTGGTGGAAAATGTATTACCAACCTAAAAAATAATTGAAAATTTGCGTTAATAAACAGCGCCACTGTGGTGAAAATTAGTGTTTTTTCAAAAGTTGACTCAATGAATTTTAATGGGGATTGGATTTGAATAATTGCTAATAAATGGCGTTTTTTCAAAAAAAATTCTAACCTTATTGTAGGTTTCGTTGATTCATCGGAAATTTGGTCAGTTGAACTAATAACTGGTAAAATTTTCATACCAATCAGTTATATAATGGGTGTACCATGGAGTGATTGTGAAAAAGTTGGACAATTAATTGGTATAAAAACAATGGTAAATGAATTTGCTGCATTTCAACGTATGTCAACAATGACATTGGAATCAAAAAGTAAAATTATTGCAACTTATTCAATTTGTGGCTTTTCAAATCCTGGTTCAATTGGTATAATGATAGCAACATTAGGTGCTTTAGTTCCAAATAAACGTGAAACAATCACACGTTTAGTATTTCGGGCATTCTTAGGTGGTGCTATTGTTTGTTTTATGACCGCTTGTATTGCTGCTATGTTAACACCATCAAATAGTGAAATTTGATTGGTGGAATTTACCAATAAAATCTAAAAACAAAAACAAACAAATGTTTATCAATAAAATTGAGTATAATCCACAGAGTTGGTCATGCTTTAGTTTTCAAGTGTCGTAGCTTATTCCATCATGCCGNGACAGTCAACGATAAAGCAGTACATTGAAAAAATATCCAAAAAGTTTTATGGAAAACTAGAAGATAATCCAACGCATCATAACCTAGGTAGAAAGAATATACATACTAGATTAAAACGAAGACTACCCCAAGATATATTGTAAATTGGCTAAAGATAAAAATTATTGTCATTGCAATTACGTTATTTTATATACAATAAAAATAAAAATAATAATAATAATCCGGAATATTATCCGGAAAATGAAGGACACTCGATTACACTACGATGCCCAAATATCCATCTACGGCGATAAAAAAGAACAGTAAGGTACGGTAAATGGATGAACACCTAAAACATCCCAATAAAAGGATNTATCGCTGTTCTAGCAACGTCAGATGTTACGACGGAAATGGTACCCAAGCAATTAGTAGGACCCTTTGGCCTCCTACTCCAGCCAATTTCTCCCTAAAGGAAGAAAAATCAGAGCTCCGAACAAAAACGGAAACAATACATATTATACAGTTAAAGTTATTTCAATTGGTTTTATTATTTAACAGGGTTAATTATTTTATTTATTATTTTGTTTATTATTTAACAGACTGGTGGCAGCGGTTACCGTTCTAATCCTAACTGGTTACAGTGGAATTTACCAATAAAATCTAAAATCTAAAAACAAAAACAAACAAATGTTTATCAATAATATTGAGTATAATCCACAGAGTTGGTCATGCTTTAGTTTTCAAGTGTCGTAGCTTATTGCATCATGCCGTACTGTTTGACATTTGAAAAGCCTACTACAGTTCTCAACACTGCTCAATTACAACTGATTACTAGAAAATCCAGTAGTGATTGAATTTGACATTTCACAGTAAACTATGGGTTGAAATAGCGTTGTATTTACTGTATAAAAAAACAAAATTTCCATAGCCATCTGTAGATTGAAATAAAACAGATTAAAATTCAAAGTTGACTGAGAATTTTGTTGTGCAACATTTGAATACCGGTCTCTAAATTTTTAGGGATTCGTTACCGTGACAACATTGGATATAGATAATTGTAAAAAGAGAGAAGAAAGTCTATCGTTTATTAAATTGAAAAGATATGACAATAAAATAGTCTCCATTGATGCCATGCTAACGAATCACCAAAAATGTACTTTAATCTTTTACACGTCTGAACAAATCTACGACACTACCTCCTAAATACATGGCCAACTATTGGGTAAATTCGATGGTAAAATACCGTTGATAAATTCTAAATGTTGAGGATGTCTGGTTTTGGCTTCATCGACAGCCTTGTGGAATTCCTCCTAATTCTCCAAGTTGAATTGTGATTTTGCCATTAATAACCAAGCTTTCAACGAATCCTCATTTAATCTCAAAGCCCAATTTAAATCACCTATAAGCTTTATCGTAAAATCCTAAATTTTGATAAGTCAAAGCTCGGTTCAAATATAAAGTTGATTATCGCGCAATTCATTTATCGCGTTACTGAATAAATTCAGAACTTTCTCGAATTCGTTACGACGAAACGCTGAATTTCCACTTTTAAGTAGAATTTCCATGCGTGATTTGCGTTTTAAACGGTCTTGGTAGCGACGTTCGGCATCTTTGGAGATTTCTGACTTGANATTTAAAAGTCTCTGAAATTGATAGGTTAGAATAAATTTATAGGTTAAGTTAGCAATTACCTAAAGATTGCTGTGCTGGATCTTCAATTTTATGCAAAGCCGCCTTATTTAAAACAGTACGATCCGTTTTAATTCGTAATTCGACAGATTTGTCGTCGATTTTCGCATCATCATCCGGAAATTTACAATAAAATTTATAGGTTATGTTGTTATTCTGTTCACTTTTATCAACAATTTTCTTATCAGCTTCGCCCAAATATTGACGCGCTTCTAATTCGCCAACATCTTGTACGTTTCGATCTTTCGATGTTAATTTCGTTCATTTTTTCAAATGAATTGATTAAATTTCCGTTGCTATAGAGATTGTTTAATGGTCACTGGATTTCTAATTGAAGAATCAATCAACAGTGTCGCCAATACTAAACAAATTTCACTAAATAGAAAAACAATATTATAAAATAATTAAATTACACACAATCAATAATTGAGTCAAGTAATTTTGGTTTAAATTACATAAAATCTTGTCAAATTGTTCGAATAATTAAACTCAAATTTGCATTTTTTAAATTTAAAACAGGGATTTATGTTTTACACATTTGTTTAAAGTTAACAGCCATTTCACAACGGTGGACGCTTGTGTGTTTCGTTGTTTGATGGTCACTGGATTCCTGGTTTCAATAATTATTGTCGCCAACATTAAACAAAAATTCAACAAAAAAGAACACGATAATTTATAATAATTTTGTACCGATAATTATCGAACAATTTTTGATTCATTTTTTAGTAAGTCTGACGCAACTGTCTGATTATAACGAATAAAATCCATATTTTTCTCGATTGTAACTAGGGATATCTAGGGATATTTGTTTTATACAGTTGCACAGCTTAGCGGCAGGCGGCCATGTTACAGTTGTAACTGAGGGTGTGGATGTAATTGTTGTGTTCTACATTGTTTGTGATGTTTTTTACAAAATTTAAACATTTTCTATTAAATTTATTCAAATTTTAATAAAAAATGCAGACAACAATTAACAGCGAATGTATTCTGTGTATGTGGTAAACATTTCCATCAAAATTTCATATTTTCGTGAACAATAATTAACATAACCTCAATTTTATCGCAGCTAAAGAATTGGATGTGAATCTCAAAATATCCAAAACTAATCAACAACAATAATAACAGCGGACGAATTATCCGTTTTTAGAGAATTTCTATGAGGTTTATCAACCGGAAGTGGTCCAATATCAGTAAGAATATTAAAATCAGTACAGTCCAACATAGAGTGTTTCTATAAAATTGTTGGCATGTAAAACACATGGTGAAACATCGAACAATTAATCGGCTCAAGCAAGTATGATTGAGATTGAATTTAATTAATTAATTATTCAATGGATTTTTTTAAATCAGTGTTTATTGTTGTAGTACGTGATTCAGTTGCTGATTATTTCGGTAAGAGCGGACCAAAAGAATTGCTTGGATTATTGCAGCCATTATATTGTCGCACGTTTATATTACAAATCGAAAAATCATGCGAAGAAAATACGTAAGTTTCTAATTTATCAATAGAACAACGGTATAATTAAAATAATAGTAGTAATAATAATGGTGACAATAATAATGAGAACGATAATTCAGGATATTATTAATGTCATGTATGTGATTACATGCTGAATCGTAAAAATTTCGATCTTGTTGTTTTATTAATAATTCGTATTTACTTCAATTAATAATTTGTTTCTTATTTTAAACACATTGTTTTAGGGTTCTATTAGGATTAAGAAATTGAGCCGATATTAGATATGATGATGCAAGTTGACAATGGATACTTGAAAAAGTAAACGTCTTCTGCACGTTGTAGTTGGCTATGGTTTTAGTTGCTAGAGTCGTAGCTTCATTCATTCGTTACATAATTTAACAAAAAGGTGAAAAAAGTAGATTTGCTGATTGAAGATTTCTTCTTAATGTTTTTACTATGAAGCCAAGTCAGTGATGATTCGCTGGAAGCGGTATTTCAAGCTAAATGGCAGGACGATTTCCGTTTTTGGAGAGGTTTGTGGACATTTCTAATTATCGAGGAAAATCTAGAAGCTTGTGTTTAGATGTGTATTCGTTTTTCTCCATTTCATTCTAGAAAGGGTAGGAATGCGGGAAATATTCTTGAGACTTGAAAAATTAAGCCCGTTTTCAAAAATAACAAGTCAATTGAAACGAGATTCTTTGACTACTTTTCGATGGGCAATAAGGTTCAAATATTGTCGTCGTTTTTAGTTTAAATAAATCTCAAATCGCTTATCAAGTAATAGGAATTTAGATATTGAATATATACTTTTAGTTCAGCAGTCTTGTACAAGTGGACCATTCAAGAGTATACAGAGTGATCCAAAAGTATAAGTAGTTCTAATTGATGAAGGTTTCTGAAATTTCATACACACGTTTTTTCACCTGAACTTACCGCTAGAAAATATATTCGTTGTTCTATCAATTGCCGGTCTATTTAAATGGAAATGGAACGGAATATGTCTTATGGTCTAGCGTTAATAGTTTTTCAGGAATTTTGACTTTTTTGGAAATTTTGCTTTTGCAGTGTTTTGTTAAAGAAATCATTTCTCCAAAACTATTGTTACTAGACTATCTTAATTAGAAATTTAAATAGTTCCAACTATGTAGTTTATGTTCAATTATATAGAACTGAATTATCTTTCAGCGTTTAGCTGAAATCATTTTTTCTTTCTGGCAATTCATAAAATGGAATATTTTTCTTATTTTAAATGGAACGGTAAACTTTTCTTTACACGGTAGGGTAGAGAAAAAAAAATTACATCGAAGCATACTAACATTTCTAGTACGTATTGATTATTTTTCAGTAATTTATGATTTTCAGTGAAAGAAAATACTAAAACGTAGAAACAACGTAGAAACGTAGAAACGTAGAAACAATTTTGTGTTGCTATTAACACCTAAACAGTTGATAATTTTCAGATTTTTTAAATCAATAATAACCGATGAATTTGACAAATAATTATCAAAATTGATTGAATTGTTTTTCGCCATGTAAAATTGATTGAAATAGCTTGGAAAAATAAATAAAAAAAGTCGTCATTAAGGACACAGGGTACATCTTATACGACAACCGCAAATAGATTTTTGAAAGGGGCATTTCTTATAGCCGCTAATGGAGATTTCCGTTTTTCAAAATATTGATATAAATTTGAATTACAGACGAAAATCTAACAATATGTTGTTTTTTTTTGAATTTTTGTACATTTTCTTATATTTTCTCTTATTACTTGGCCAATTTTGATTATTTTGCAAAAGTTCTTGTACTGTTAGATAGTAATTAAAATTAATTTTCCGATCTCTGAAAACAAATTTTTCAGTTTTCCGGGATTTCGCGAGGAAAAATTACAAAAACTGTTTTGCTCAAATCTTTCCATGATGCTGGTTTGTTTGGGATAGGTTTTCGAATGGCGGAAATCGCTAAATTTTCCGATTCAAGCGGCTTTTCACCAATTTTCCAAAGAACTACGAATTTCAAATTTTGGTAAAATGATCTCTAGGGACCCTCCGATAAATCCTCAAAATAATGGGGGTTGCCATATAAACTGTATAGTCGCCGATGAACCACATTATGTGTCTTTCTTTCTAAGCGAATTATTAAGTCGTAAGCAACTAGACATTAGATACTTTCAAATAAAGGGGAGAACTAACGAAAACTGAAAATTCCAAATAACTGCAAAATTATAGAGGACAATTATAGGAAAAGCGAATATAGTTCCTTGCAGATTTTTTTCCTAACTAACCATGTAACGAAAAATATACCATTCCATTTACATTAAGACAGATATGATGGTTTGAAAATCACTTGAAAGAAAAATCTATTTCAGCTTAATACTGAAATATTTAATTCCGTAAAATATGTTAAATGTACAAGATAAATCTTATAGTTTAACAACTATCAGAATCTCAAATTTCAATAATTCAAACGCGATAGTTTTTGAGATATGAATTTTTCAAGCAAACACTGCAAAATCAAAATTTTCTGAAAAAGTCCGATAAAATGTGTAATCTGTTTCCATAACCAATGGATTATTAGTTTGTTCTTTATTTTCATTAATATTTATATCACGTTCGATATCTTTGTAAAAATCTTTAAAATTCTCTTTATTTGAATTTATAACATTTAGAAATTTAACATCCCTCACAACTTCAAATTTTTTCTTGTTCAACAAATAAATTTTAAAGGTCTTCGTACCGTTAAGATAATTAACGAAAATACATTTTTCAGATCTTAGATCGAGTTTACCAATATTTGCAGTTTTATTCAAACAATAACTAACT
Organism: Hycleus cichorii; assembly: GCA_013841215.1. Lineage (NCBI taxonomy): Eukaryota > Metazoa > Arthropoda > Insecta > Coleoptera > Meloidae > Hycleus > Hycleus cichorii. The sequence continues at coordinate 20,105 of JACDRQ010000934.1, forward strand.
ATACCAAATGTTTGAAAATATGCAATATTTGCAGCTTTTCTAGATCGTACTTCTCGTGGAGTTAAACAATCCAAACTCATTATTGGACATCCATTTCTGTAATTTGACTTGTTAATTGCTTCTGGCTAGAAAGACGCCGCTAATCCTGACTAAGTCATTAAGGGGATGGTTCAGTGGATTCAGTGAGAAGGTCATTTTCAAAACAAAAATTTTCGTGCATTTTCCAATGGATTTTGATGATCTAAACGGCATTTGAAAGAGCATTTCTTCGTTGTTGTCGTGATATATAAGNATCGCCCGGCAATTAATAGGGGCTGTCGTAAGAACTGGGAACAGTAAGGTGAAAAACGCGGTATTATAAAAATTTTTTGTTTGATTTCGTAATTTTTGAACTTGTTGATTGTGTCTATTTTTAATTTAGACTACAAATTTTATACTTTTGGATTTGTTAATTTTCAAATTAGTTTATCGTTTTTAAAATTTTATCTTTTCTTGACTCAATCAATATGAGAAGACTAATTTTCATAAATATATCAATTATATGACAGTTTTTGCTTTGTTTTTTGATTCAGCAAAATTTTGAGTAAGTAGATAAATTTTTTTTGTAATATGTGTTCTGATATTTCATATTTTCTGTTTGAAATTCAGCATGGTACTGATGATGGTCGTATAGACCGAAACTAGTCTACCGTAATCATTAAATAAAAACACCTTGATTCAGCTGATTTATATTGTTTTTTATTTTTATCTATCTTATACACCAAGGAATGGAAAACGCTAAGATGTAAAAATAATAGTAGTAACGTTAATAGTGATAATAATAATGAGAATGATAAGCCATGATATTATTAATGTCATGTATATGATTACATGTTGAATTGTCAAAATTTCGAATTTGTTGTTTTATTAATTCATATTTATTTCAATAAATAATTTGTTTCTTATTTTATACACATTGTTTTAGGGTTCTATTAGGATAGAGAAATTGAGCCGGTATAGTATATGATGATGTAAGTGGATAATGGATATTCGAAAAGTAAACATCTTCTGCATGTAGTAGTTGGCTATGGATTTCATTGATAGAGTCGTAGCTTCATACGTTACATAATTTTACAATAAGTTGCAAAAAGTGGAATTGCTGATTAAAGATTTCTCCTTAATGTTTTTACTGTGAGGTCAAGTCAGTGATGATTCGCTGGAAGCGGTATTTGAAGCTAAATGGCAGGAAGATTTCCGTTTTTGAAAAGGTTTGTGGACATTTCTAATTATCGAGGAAAATCTAAAATTTTGTGTTTAGATGTGTTTTTCTCCATTTCTTTCTAGAAAGGGTAGGAAAGTTTTGTTTTTATTTCGGAATGCGATGGAAAAATATGCGGGAATTATTCTTGAGTCTTTGACATATTTAGTCCGTTTTCAAAAATGACAAGTCAACTAAAACGAGATTTTTTGACTATTTTTCGATGGGCTATAAGGTTCAAATATTGTCGTAGTTTTTGGTTTAAATAAATCTCAAATCGCTTATCAAGTAACAGGAATTCAGATCTTGAATATACACTGTGACCGAAAAGTTCCGCATAATGCAAATAACTTTTTTATTTATCAAAATTTTGAAAAACGCCGAGACCGGTCACTTTTTATTTTTTAAATATTTTTTTGTATCTGGGTCAAAATGACTCTACCACTTACCATCGCGAAGAAATGGCGTCATCAATTTTTTTAAATTAGAATCCCTATTTTTGAATTTTTTTTCTGGAAGAACATATTTTTCTGTGTTCAGACATGTAAAAATTGTAATTGCTAATAATCATCCAAATTTCTCATTTTATTATTGACAATTTAATCCGCCATGTTTGTCTATAATTATGTCAAATTTTCAACCTCTGCCTACTTGATACTTTAATAAGTCAATGCTTGCAATGCTTATTCAGAGGTACTGTGTTTTGTGTATGCCATGCTGATGCATGGATATTATGATGACTGAAAATCTTAAAAACTTTAACAATTTTTTTCTCACAATTTTTTATATGTAATCCCCCACAATTTTTACATGTCTAAACGCAGAAAAATATGCTCTTCCAGAAAAAAAAACAGAAATAAGTGTACTAATAAAAAAAATGATGATGACGCCATTTTTTCGCGAAGGTAACTGGTAGTGTCATTTTGACCCCATCACAAATAGGCAAGTAAGAAATAAAAAGCTACCTGTATCGGCGGTTTTCAAAATTTCTGATAAATAAAAAAGTTATTTGCATTATGGGGAACTTTTCGGTCACAGTGTATACTTTTATTCAGCAGCCTTGTACAGGCTGGACCATTCAAGAGTATACAGAGTAAGCCTAGAGGTTTCACCTATTAAAAGTATAAGGAGTTCAAATTGATGAACGTTTCTGAAATTTCATACACACCTGTTTTTTCACCTGAATCTACCCCTAGAAGATATATTCGTTGTTCTATCAATTGCCGGTCTATTTAAATGGAACGATGTATTTTTTATTGCATATTTAGATTCTACGGTGAAAATAAAATTGACTTTGATAATATGTATTATGGTCTAGCGTTAATAGTTTTTCAGGAATTTTGACTTTTTCTGGAAATTTTGCTTTTGCAGTGTTTTGTTAAAGAAATCATATCTCCAAAACTATTGTTACTGGACAATCTTAATTGGGAATTTAAATAGTCCCAACTGTGTAGTTTATGTCAAATTTTATAGAATTGAATTATCTTTCAGCGTTGTGCTGAAATCAATTTCTCTTTCTGGCAATTTGTAAAACGGAATATTTTTCTTATTTTAAATAGAACGGTAAACTTTTCTTTACACGGTAGGATAGAGAAAAAAATTCTACATCGAACCATATTAACTATTCTAGTACGTATTGATAATTTTTCAGTAATTTATGATTTTCAGTGAAAGAAAATACTAAAACGTATAGGTGACGGAAACAATTTCCTGTTACGATTAACATCTTAACAGTTAATAATTTTTAGATTTTGCAAATGAATAACCTATGAATTTGACAAATAATTATCAAAATTGAATGGATTGTTTTTTGTAATGTAGAAATGATTGAAATCGCTCGAAAAAATAAATAAAGTTATTATTATAACGAATTGGTTTTTTCAAATAAGTAAAGGTGCTAGTTCTTTCCA
>JACDRQ010000935.1:3015-14910 GCA_013841215.1 Hycleus cichorii
TTAGAACTTCACTTTTTAAAGTATTAAAACCAAGCCCAAATAAATCACCAATTGGGCTAATTTTGAAGGATTTTAGTGCTTTTAGATAAAAATTTCGCACACTTTACTACATAAAAGAAGACTTGGACCTTTTTTACTATAGAATTTAATCCAAAAAATACAACCCCTACAATAAAAAATGTTAAAATACTAAAAATAAATCAAAATGAGACGAAATAACAAATCATCCTGTTTAGGAACCTTTGATATAAAATTAATATTTTCTCCATGCAGGTGGTATGTAGTTAAAATCTATATTAACAACCAATAAATTGATCGTATTCGTGATAACATTGAGAAGAGGGTGGTAAATCAGATTATAACAACCCTTAACATATCTATAAACACCAATATAGAAATCATTAGACAACAAGATTATAAACTATCTATTATTAAACGCCACCTATTGGAATATTTAATAAAACGATATTTTTAATCGGTTCCATCAAGTCCAGTTAAATTCAACTATCCAATATTAGAATTAATTTCTGACAGACTATTTTTAATAGAATTCAATCAATTTTAATGATAATAGATTAATTATAATTTTAATTTATAACCGTTTTTTTTTTTATTTTTCCTTGTTTATAATTTAACAATAACCGTACAAAAAAAATAGAGACAATAAATTATTGATTTCTAGACAAGTTATCACACTATATAGCTATACATATGTAGACTTAATCTAAACAATCTATAACACTTTTGTTATATCTATAGATATACCTATAGAAAAATATAATGTGAATTAAATTTTATTATAGCAATAAATTCTATCTATCTATCTATATACATACATTTATGTATATGTGTATTCAATTTAAAACTGAATTAGATAGAATTTTATTATATATTTTTTCCTTTAATAGAGGGTGATTCCGTAAAAATCTCCCCATAAATCATTCTATAATTATATTAAAATAATAATCAGTGGTGGTTCGTGACTTCAAACAATCGAACTCTACTAATAAAAAAATAATTTTTATATAAAATATCGTGTTTTCTTCGTTGTGCGCATGTTTCAATATTCAAACGCATGCGCAGTTAGTTAACCATCTTTTTAGTACAATAACGAGCCGCCTATGGTAATAATAATAATCATTACTATTATGATAATAAAAGGAGACGAAAAATTGAAATGTTAACAACTTGGAGAATTGATTAAAAAAAACATCGAAATAATAATAATGATAATAAAGTTATAATTATAAGCAGCAAAAACATATCAAAAATTAATTAGTTTTTAATTTATGAGATATATAGACTTCAAAGGAAAAAAAACCACCTGCCATTGTTTTAACGAACAAAAATAAATCGATCCATCTATCTCACTTTTTGATTATCTAGTTATAGTTAGAAGGAGAGAAAAGATGCAATTAGATTAGAATGTATTTATCTAAATTAGCATAATTTTCTAATTATGCATAACAATAACGATAAAGAATGATTAAAGTGATTTTAGAAAAACCGTGAAAATCGATGATATTCTTATTCCTTTGTATTAAACTGTAAGAATGTTGCTTTATTTACATTTTAATTAATATTTAATTGATTGCTCATTTAAAAAACAAAATAATGCGTAATAATCAACAAAACTGGGAAAAGAAGCGCTCTACATCAATCATTTCTAGAAAATTAAGTCGTAAAATTAAAAACAAATCGTTAATTTGTCTGGTGAACTATACTAGAAATAACAACGCCCTCTATTAAAGTTTTGACATTTAACCTAACCTTAAATTTCGAGCTGTATAGCGCCCTCTATCAATGTAATCTTAAATTAACAACCATTTGAACTGACCAATAAATAAATCGAAATGTACTCGATTCGAATTATTAGCAAATCTACTAGCAAATCTATTGTCGTTTCGAATAGAGACAATTAATATTAGCCATTTCTAACCTTTAACTTTCAATTATACAACTCTTTTCTATATTTTATCAATTAATAAAATCACATATTAAAATTATTATTTTCTAAAAGTAGAAAATTGAAGATTTCTATCGTAATTATATGGTGTTTCTCCTTTTTTTTTGCTATTACTAGTGTTGGTTCGAAAAAAAATTTGAAAATTATTTTAAATTAAATCTTTCCCACTCATTATTAATCTCTCATTCTCACTCTCATTCTCAATACTATGATTATAATCAATTTGATTATTATTATTGATAAATTTATACACACACATACAAACAATCAAATATAGAAATGATTGGTGGGTTTATTATATTGAGAAGGTGTTACTATACAATTAATTTTAGTTTAAAATAAGAAAAGAAAAATCACTTGAGGCTAGAATAGAGTAAAACTTCATCCTTATCAAATTACAATACATCACTAGATCAATTGGAAATCTATCTATTATCATCATCATCATCAACGTTATTATTATTATTAATGATTTTTAAAGCGTGAAATCCAAACACATAAATTTCATTGAATTATAGAAATGGCCAAACAAAATAATAGAACTTTCTCTTATTAGATTAATCAAATAATAAGTCCGGTCCTGTTATGGGAAATCGAATTTGTTCTTTGTCTGTTTATTATAAAAAAATAAAACATTTGATAATTTATAGTTTGAAGGTATGGACGAACGAAAAATCTTGACACGATCTTTTCTGACTAAAGAAAAAGAAGAAAGAGAAAAATTAAGGATCAAGACCTAAAATAGAGGAGGACGTTAAACTATATTTATAAAATTATATATGCGCTTTTATACAGCCTGTCCCATCTAACTGTAACTTATTTCTTGGAAAATCAACTAATTGTTATTTGAATTTGAATAAAATTTATCTATTGATGACTTTAAATAGTTGTAGTTGAATTTTTTGAAATTTAACCCGAAAATTTCTAGTATAAATACAAAAAATCAGAGTTTCTAGCTAGCCGGAACGCTCTGTATATTTGGAAATTGATGATAAAATGGACCGTTATAGTGTTGTTGTTATAGCCTTAGGTGCATGTTTTCACGACGAGATTTTTTAAATTCCTCTTTATTGATAGATTGTATTGATTTTGATTCAATTTTTATTATCGATAATTAACACTTTCGTAAATTAATTTTTCTTCGGTTTTGTTTTTATTGCTGCTTTTTTTTTAATGGAAATATATCAAAGAGAATGGGACAATACAAAAGGGAAGACAACAAAAAAAAAAAAAANATAGAGGGAAAAGAGATGGCAATTATGTGCGAAGTGTGGGCTGTAATTTTATTGGTAATAAATTTTAATGGAAACCAAAATCAAAGTTGCCTCATCTTCAATACAATAACCCACCAATAGTTTCAATAGATTACATGGATTATTAATTAATATCGATTTAATATACAGGAGGTCCCAAGAAACCTGCACTTGGTTTGATTAAATGACTAGTGTTGGTTAGCACCTGAAAACGCATCGAATTTTGTGATTTTAATCGAATTTATCACTTTTACTGGTTGAAATTCAGAGAATTATTCGCATTTTGTGCAATAAATTACAAAAATATAACAATTTACAAAATTTTGGTTGTTTGGAGAAAATTTTTGGCCATTAAAATCTCAAATTTTGAGTACTTTTAGAGAAATTTACTATTCGAAAAATGGTTCTATAGTCTCTATAGTCGATTATTGTACTAAAAAAAGACATGAAATTGATTTTCGATTTAATATACAGGACGTTCCAAAAAAAATTGAATTAATTAGCTGTAATGCGAGTTAGTATCCGAAAACACAAGGAATTTTGAGATTTTAATCGAGTTTTTCTGACATTTAGTGCTTGAAATTTGGAGTAATATTTGAATTAAATTGCAAAAATGTCACAACTTGTAACATTTTAATCGTTTTTGTAGACAATTTTGGCAATTCAGGTCTGAAATCACGAGTTCTTTTTGTTTTGGGAAAAATTCTGGCAATTAAGGTCCCAAATTTTGAGTACTTTTACTGAAATTCACTATTCTAAAGATAGTTCTATAGTCTCTATAGTTGATTACTGTACCTAAAAAAGACATATGAAATTGATTTTCGATTTAATATACAGGACGTCCAAAAAAATTCAATTAATTAGCTGTAATGCGAGTTAGTATCCAAAAACACAAGGAATTTTGAGATTTTAATCGAGTTTTTCTAACATTTAGTGGTTGAAATTTGGAGTAATATTTGAATTAAATTGCAAAAATGTCACAACTTGTAACATTTTAGTCGTGTTTATAGACAATTTTGGCAATTCAGGTCTGAAATAACGAGTTATTTTTGTTTTGGGGAAAATTTTGGCAATTAAGGTCCCAAATTTTGAACACTTTTACTGAAATTTACTGTTCGGAAGATGGTTCTACAGGCTCTATAGTCGATTTCTATACTTAAAAAAAGACATTTGAAATCGATTTTCGATTTAATATACAGGGCGTTCCAGAAAAAATTTCAATTAATTAGCTGTAATGCGAGTTAGTATCCGAAAACACAACGAATTTTGGGATTTTAATCGAGTTTTTCTAACATTTAGCGCTTGAAATTTGGAGTAATATTTGAATTAAATTATAAAAGTGTAACAATTTAGAGAATTTTAGTCGTTCTTGGGGACAATTTTGGCAATTCAGATTCGAAATTACGACTTTTTTTGTAAATTTCACTACTTAAAAGGAAATAATTTAGCTCCCTTAGTCGATTTTTGGGCCGAAAAGAGATCTTGTAAGTTGATTTTTAAAATAAATTTTGATTATTAAAACTACTTTATTACAAATCATTCATTTTCAGCAAACTTTGGTATTAAATTGAGGTAAAACAGATGCATTTTTCAGCTAAATTCTTAAATTTTAGCCAAAATAAAACGATTTCATTTCAAAACATCAGTTTTTTTGGAAACCCTCCCCACAAAACCGCCAAAAAGAAAAGATCCTGGTACTCGTATGCAATTATAAAGCCAAATATTTAATTTTTAGCCCAAATTTTGAAACACAATTGTCCTACATCATCAATTTTTGAACCAGAAGATTTTCTATATTAGAAATTTTTGAAAATTGGGCTATTTTTTGGTACATTTTAGAAAAGAATCCATACTACTTTAATCAATTTGAGTAAAAGAATTAGGTAAAAAAGCATCAAACAGTTCCTTGACACAAAATTCTAAATGAAATTTGTCTAAATCTATTATTTAGTCCGTGTAATCGATTTTTGTACAGGAAAGACGCATTTTAAACCGATTTCCAAGCAAAATTTTGATTATTCAAACAAAAAAAATTTTCATGCAACAAACTCTGGTATTAAATTAACTAACTTCTCAAATAATGTTAACCCAAATAAACACTCAATATAAATCATTAGTTTTTTCAAAAAAACTTGCAACTAAATTGCCAAATGTAGAAATACTTGTACACAATTGTAAAGCCAAATTGTTCATTTTCAACCTAAATTTCGGATACAATGGTCCTAAATCATCAATTTTTGGGGCAGAAGATTAACAATATTAGAAATTGTCGAAATTGGGCTATTTTTTAATACAATTTAGAAGCAAATATATAGTACTTTGATCAATTTGACTAAAATAATTTTGAAAAAGAAGCATCTAGCTTTGTGGCACAAAATTCCGGATTAAAATTTCCTAAATTGATCTTTCCACAAACGAAACATGAGTGCCTTTAGTTCTTGATGCGTCCCTAGATAGATTGCATTGATGGCGTTGAATATAGGGCCAATTCACACCATTTTATACAATAGAAAAAGATAGATTTAAACGAAAGCAAACAGTTCAAAAGGATCGTGCCATTTGATAGCATCTTTTAGCAGGTTAATACAGTATTTCCATTTGCCACCATCGCCTTATAACCACCACCGTCAAAGCCTTTACTATAGTTATATTCCCCTTAAAATATTTTATCCGTAATTTAAATCTCTATTACAAGAATTAGAATTTCTTATTCGCCACACTCCATCGAACCGATCTCTTTATGATGATACATCTCTATAACAATTATTAACAACTATATAGTAAAATATAACTATAGAGTTTCAACAGGTCGCCAAAAGGAGTATCTATGAATAGTTTAATAATTGAAAATTGCATCCAAGAAGTGTTAAAATACGAACAAAAACTGTTGATAACAAATCGAACGTGAATTTTAAAATAATAGCCAGTTTAAAAGAGTACAAGTTGGAATCACTTTATAGATATTTTATATCTATATAGTTTTGAAACTTAACGTGTTCAGCGGCATAATTGAACTTTGAATTATTACAAAAAGCTCCGCCCAACATTCTGAAGTCTGAACACAATTTCTTTCAGTTGTTGTCGTTCATTTCGTTTTTTTTTCCCACCTATCCACCTACGATAAGAGCCGTCCATAAACGCCCCCAATCTCGCACCAACACTCTTGAAAAACAACACTAAAATTGGTTGTAAATCATTTTTTAAAAAATATTAATAATATAGCGGTTGTCTTGAAATTAATTGCGAAATTCCCACGTACATACGCCACCATCTAGCGACAAATACAACAGTTATAAATTGCGACATCTATCGGTTGGTAGTGGAATTTTAGATTAGAAATCTACTTGAATAGCGGTAATTTTGATTTTAAGTGAAGATTCTCGGTAGTGATCGTAAAATCGATGATAACCGACAGGTTTAATTAGATTGTGCCAGGTGGCTGAACCACCAGGTGAATAATACCTGTAGTTCCAGTTATCTCTAATAGACTTGCAGGGAAATTGTATATATAAACAATAAAATTTAAAAATTGTATTTGTTGTTTCTATTATGTTTAGTGACGAAGGGCAATCTTTGTGATTTTTTGGGGAAATTCGGGGCAATTATTTAAATCACCAATAATGACAACAGATAGATTCCACAAGTAAGTATTGTTTTGTTTTGATTAATCATTACCAAGAATTGTAATGATGGTGATAATAGAGCGGAAATGGAGCACAATTTAGAGGAAATACGGCAATTTTTATTTCCAATAACAAAAAATTAACAATTATGGAGCAATACTGATAAGATTTATTGGCAATAGTGCTCCAAATTCCACAAATTAAAATTCCCATAATTCTTCTAAATTCTCTATTAATTAAAATAACAATTAAAACGGATAAATATGTCGATTTTTCATCATTTTTTTCGACGAATTTCTCGAAAATTTTCCCATATAGAGCCGCCAAAGATGGACTAATTGAAGTACTAAAAGAGGCAACAAAGCGCGATTGTAATGGTCGTGATGAACAAGGGATGACACCAACCCTTTATGCCGCCTTTTACGGAAACGTTGAAGCTCTTCGTTTATTGTGCGGACGAGGGTACGTACTTAATCAACCGAAAAATAAAACCGCTTATCTCTTATCTAAATGAAATCACAATTTTATCTAGAGGTGATCCAGATAAGGCGGATTTATTCGGCAATACAGCCCTACATTTAGCTGCTGCCCAAGGCCACAAACATGTCGTCACATTCCTAGTCAATTTCGGTGCGAATATTTATTGTACAGATATTGATGGACGTACTGCCCAAGAATTGGCCGGTATGAATAGTCGTGATGAGATTTTACGTTTTCTCGATGGTGTACAAGCAAAATTAGAAGCCAGTGATAAGAAGAAGGCAAAGGCGTTAAAGGAGAAAGCTAAGAAAGACTCTGAGAAACGTGTTAAAGAATTCAATAAGAAACAAGCGAAAAAAGAACAAAATCAAGAGAAATTAGAGAAACGTTTAATAAAAGGCCATCGTCCATCAGTGGTAGAGACGTTAAAATATCGCATCAAAAGTGGTTCTATGTCGAATTTAACGGCGATAAACGGGCCACAACCACCCAGAAATTCATTCAGTGCTATCGTTGGAAACGGTACGATTTCCAGTGGTAGAAATATGGGTACTGTACAAAGACGGGTACTAGCTAGCCGAAATAATCGACTAGGAAACGTTGAAGATGACTTTAAGGTACCAAAATCCCTATTAGAAAACTTTAAATTAAAATTTGAATTGTAGATAAGTGAAATTGAAGACGGTAAACGTTCGGTACGCTCCCTAAAGGGCTATCGTCGCGACTCTGAAGTACTCTACAGTGGTACCATTGATACCACAACAAGACGTGGACGTTTAGATAATGTTTTCAATGAAGCCGAATATATAGAAACATCTCCAATGGTAGTACCGACACCACAATCGACCGGTACTCTAACTAGATCTTTATCGCAACCGGATTTTATGCACGAAATCGAAACAAATATCGATGAGAAAATCCATCAAGAACCTGCCAGTATTTTCGTACGACCCGGTATCGGTAGTATAGCCTTTCGGAAGAGTATCACAAATACATTCCAAGGTTTCTACGGTAGTACCAACACGAATGAGGGTAATGAAGAGAGTTCTATCGGTTCGGGTGAGAGTTACGGACGGCGGACTATATCGATTGAAGATGAACTATCTGGTAGAAATCGTGCAAATTTCCCGTTATAGCGAGTTAATCGAATTTCTTTTGATTCCAGAACCGGAATCTAGCGATGATGAGAATCCAAATGGGCCATTGGAACGTTTCTTGAAAGCTTGGGGTTTAGGTGAATATCTACCGAGATTTGAAGAGCAAAAGATCGATTTAGAAACTTTAATGATACTAACTGAGAATGATTTGAAGAGTCTTAATCTGCCGTTAGGGCCGTATCGGAAATTAGTCAATGCTATCAATGAACGGAAAACAGCATTAGAACATCCTGGCGAAATTACCGATAGTATGCTCTAATCGTATTCAAATTATTTATTAAATATATCGATAAAATTGTATTTATGTTCAGTATTCCTACAATAAAAAAATTACTAGATATTATTTCGAATTACCCGCCTTTATTGTGACTTTAGCCACATCCTGCGATCAGTAAAACTGTAGTTACGGTAATTAATTATTATTCAATTATTTTTAAATTTACAGCTATAAAGCAATAAAATAAGTGAATTATTTCTAAATTTGTTGAATTTTTACGATAATTATCGACTGTTAATTAATAAAAACGCAATACAAGAAAAACAGCGCCATCTAGCGGTGCAAAAATAACCTTAAATTACAGTTTTCTAAATATCACTTACCTTATTCTAATTTTTTCGCTATTTTTCGCCAAAATATCGATAATTACACCGTAATTCAACAATTTTACGGCAATTCCAAGACTTCTGAACCATTTTTCGTGGAATATCAGTCGAAAAAAATGCAACACTATAACCACAAAATTCACTCAACAATTGTATTAAAACTATATAATTAACTAATCACTACATGAATTAAATGTAATTAATTAATATAGAGCACGAAATATTGAATAAAATTGAGAATTTTGCAATAAAAATATTTTTCTTGGTTAGTGAAAAATTCGAAGAAACATACAAATATGGCGGGTTTACTTAGAGAGAGAACAACATATTATGGCGTCTCATTCGGATCGTTCTCTGATTCGTTGATTGAGTACATCTATCAATGTTGCCTTGTTTATGAAAAATCAGCAGATTTACGATTTTAATAAGAACTGGTAAATAAAATAATATTTGTGCAAATTTGTATATTTATTTGTACAATTTTTTTTTAATTTAACTTGATTGGCATTATTTGAGCGTTATTTTTCTTTAATTTGTCTAAATTGGGTCATTTTTGACATTATTGCAGGTTTTTGGGTAGTGAATGTGGCAACGTAGCAGTTAAGTTTGGTTAAATTAGGTGTAGGTGTCGCTTTAATCGCTTGCAATGTGGAAGTACTGTTCCTGAAAATTATTAATTAATCGAATTCAATTAATTAAAATTAGCTGAAAATCGCTGAAAATGGTCGCTGAAAGCGCCGTAGAATCGAAACAAGACGAGTTACCACCACTAACTCTCGAAAGTAAGTCGAAAATTCCAACCATCTGGTTTCATTGATTTCAGTTTTTCTAACCGCAAAAAATTACAATTTCAGTATTAAAAGTGCTGAAAAACGCCCAACAACAGCACGGTTTACGCCACGGCGACTACCAACGCTATCGCGGCTATTGTTCGCGTCGTATCCGACGTTTACGCAAAGTCCTGAAATTGGGCCAGGGCGATCGGCGGCATTTCAAACGCCGCGATGTCACCGAAAACCATTTGATCGACAAAAAATCGGACGAACGTTATCTACAAATACCGTTAATATGCGCCGAACGTTGTTGGGCTTACGCTATGCAACTCCGCCAGGAGGCCAATACCGAGCCGCGCAAGAAATTCCATCTGGTCCATAAACTACGCAAAGCCTGCATCTATGCGCTACAATTAGAGGAATTAACACGAGTATTCCCGATAATTATTGATAATAATTTGATTTTAACGTTGTTATTGGTTTGTAGCACGATCGGTGTGATGCTCGGACGAAATTAGAAGCCCAAGCTTATGTGGCGTGGTTGCAGGGAACGTTACAATTCGAATTGGAATTGTGGCTTAAGGCTACCGAAAATTTGAAAAATGCCCAAATGATCTACGAAAAATTAGCCTCAACACTACCCGAAGAGGAACAATTGCCGTATAAACAACGTTCGGTTGAAATCCAACCGAGTTTACGTTATTGCGCCTACAATATCGGCGATGAGAAAGCCGTCGATTTGTTGGAATTACGTTCGAAAGGTATTTTGGAGAATTTCGATGCTTTAGTAACGCAACAGAAACAAAAAACCGAAGCTGTATTGCACGAATTGAAATGGTTCAATTTAAAAATACCGATAACTATAGAACGGATACGTTTATTTCTATTGAGTATTGACGGTTTAGATGAGAGTTTAAAGCACGCTGAAAATCACCAGGCGAAAATTAAAATTTTAGAAAATCTATTTATCGATTTGCGTGATGTTATCAGTTTGGCACGTGAAAAACAAGATCAATTATTATTGTGTTATCTATTATCGATACGTGTTGAACGTACATCACAACGGCATTTATTGTTATTACAACAAACCCGAAAACCGCAAGATTGTGTACGTTTATTGGATATAATCGTACAACAAACACTGGAATTATCACAAAACGAATCGATTAAAAATATCGTCGATATCCAGGATTATTACAACCAACAATTACAAGCGTATCGCGCATTACGCCAATACTATCTCGCCCGGAATCAAGCGATACAAAAACACTGGAAAGAAGCCGCTATCCTCTTCGATTCCGCTTCTAAATCGCTAGAAAAAACCAATCTAACAAAAAAATCCATCGATGAATTACTGGAATTATTAAAATTGGCCAAAGATAGTGTCGATATGGAGAAAATTAACGCTCAAGCTAACTATCTGTTGGAACTCCAAGACGATATTACTCTATTACCACAGAAAACCTACAAGAGTAAAAAACCGTTAATTGAACGTTTAGATGAATTCCGCGATGAACCGCAATTATTAACGAAAAATCCGAATATTGTTAATTTACCACCGAATATGGAACCGATACCGACTAAACCGTTATTCTATGATTTAGCTTTGAATTTCGTTGAATTACCCGATTTACAAGAGAAATTAGATGGTGGTAAAACTAAACAACAAACAGCCGGAATTTCCGGTTTTGTTAAAGGTCTATGGGGCTGGGGGAAGAAATAAGACAATTGTATTGATTTTTTGTAATTTAAACAGATTAAGGCATGGTTTTAATGGATAGTTGTATTTTATTCGCTCATTCTAATTCCTGTAGAAAACCGTAGATTTGTTGAAAAGTTGTAGACGTGGCAACATTGCTACCGTTTGAACTACTATCGATAATTTGGTATTTATCGAATTGTAGTGTTTTCGGTTAAATTTGCAATTATTTTACTTAAATATGGTAAAATTGCTCCAAATTTGTGGATTTGGTGGTTAATTTGCGTCAATATTTCGGTTTTTATTGGATTTTAATTTGTTCATTTGAACTACTAGTCTGG
>JACDRQ010000936.1:0-11119 GCA_013841215.1 Hycleus cichorii
ATTTTATTTCCAACGCAAAATAGGAAAAAATAAATTAAAGCATGCAGTTATAGGTGAATGTCGGTATGACTCGGAGATAATCGTTTGATGATAGGAGCTATTGTAAAAGTTTCGACGCCACCCCCACTACATACACTTGTTCCAACTACCCAATTTCTCCTTGATCCTCGTGATATTCCTGATCGAATCCTAAGCTCTCCTTACTAATCCGTTGGCCTACCTTTGTGCAGTAGAGACGGTGGCGACGGAGACGACGGCGGCGGCGGCGTTGTGAATTTCCATTGCTTTTGGCAACGTCTGTCGCTGGACAAAATCAGGAAAGCAGTGACAAGAGCTGCTATTCTATTTTATATGCTGCAATACAATACAATACACCCTGCCGACACTAAACAGCCCTCCTATACGTATAATATTCTGTTAAATTATTTTCAAAATTCATGAATTTTCTTTAATCATTTTCTGTTTGTTCTAACTTTATTGTTTATTGAGTTGGTTAGGGAACAATGGTTTTCATTTGATTTTATTATTTAACTCACCCTCAAAATTCAACTTTATTGATTCGGACATTTCTCAGTAAAATGGTATTATAATAGAAATGCTCTTAGCTAAAATAATGTTACGATAAAATCGACGAATATAATTTTAATCCTGAATTTGTTAATAAAATTGCAATTATCTGATAAAAATTTGAACACGCCACAGTTACATTAAGCCTGTACAACCACAATACATTTCATTTTAATCGAGAAAATAAAAGCAAGACCAAATTCAAGTAATACTCAACACATAAAAAACTAACAACAGTACCAAATTTGCCACATTATAAATAAAGCAAGCGATAGAAACCCTCCTAAATCGTTGAAAATGATTTAGCGACGTCCGAATTATTCATTATTGGTCGCAAATCTTCACTTCTTCCTTATCAAAATCTAATATCGCTATGCCAATGAATAGAAAGGTTAAAAGAATTTTAATAATGAATCCAAAATAAACGAACAAGAGCTTTCCCGCAGTTGCTTTATTAAATAATAGATGGTGCTCGCTTTGATTCACTATAGAGCTTTTATAAAAAAGCCACTTTACCAATTTTTCAAAACTACTTGTATTAGAGTAAATATTTATTTTGTTAGTAAAATTGTAAAATATTATAAATTAATAATTATTGTTTAATTATACTTTTGATATTTGAAATAATGCTTAGAATCAGTACTAGTTGTGATATTGTGAAAACGCCACCGGGCGATTGGAGTTTTCCCCAAGCAATCGGTGGCGGCGTTTGCGCAAGGATGCAGTCCCCAAATAGATTAGATCGACTCGGGGTGTGTACTACAGCTTAAACGCCACCGGTGTCGTTTCACCCTTCACTGTTTTAATAAAATTACCATGTGAAATTGTGAGAATTAGTGGGTGGAAAATTATCACTGGACACTATATTGAAAACAACAACAATAACAACGATAATAGAAGAAATAATATTAATAAAATGACTTTTTTAAAAATTAATTGTTCAAGATTTTAAACTGACCGTGATGGATTGCATTCGCCCTTTAGCCCTAACAAATTGACTGAGGGCTGTGTTTAGTATTAATAAAAACATGGTGTTACGTAAATCTAGGACTTTCAATGTACTTTCTCTATTGGTGTTTGTTGTTGTATATATCGGGCCGGCTCATCTGGACCAAGGGGAAGATATACCCCACAATGAGTAAGTTTTAAGCGTATTTCATATAGTATTACTGCCACCATTACAACTACACCGCTACCAACATTGCCACCGTCGTTAAGCTCGATTCTTTTGAAAGCTTTGCCGAGCACCGACTATGGCATATTTCCCAAATATTGTTATCTATGTATATATTTGTCCTATTTTTAAGAATAGAGAAAAATTTTGATTTCTACCTTATTAAATAAAAGTGAATTGTGAAACTATATCACGTGGGAAAGTAGCCCAGACGTGACAAGGTTAATAACAAAATTTTCAACCCCAATAATCCGAAACTATTACAGTGCCATGAAATAGATAAATGATGGAAAAAAATGATTTTGCCCTCTCTAAATTATCACAGAAATACATAGTGTTTTATTTGTACTGGTTTCGTTCATATTTGCATTATACAAGAGAGTTATCGATTTGTTTTGAGTAGCTGAATTGAAACCGAGAAAAACTACTTAAACAAACACAACAATTGCATAACAATTGTTAATTATTAAATTATAAATAAAACCAACAAAACTAGTTAAAAATAAATTGAGAATATTATTCACTACTATATGATCAGTTTATTTTCAAATCAAAATTTCGATTGATAAGCATGCTTTCATTCTGGTGTTGTACAATTCACCATTGACACAAACTACCAATTGTCCGCAAACTACAACTAACCATTGTTTTATGACAAATGTAACACTGCGTGAGCCGATGACAAGAAACAATATTAATAATTTAATGAGCGAATTTTCACCGATTAAAAAGAAAAGTAAATAATAATATTAGGGTCTTTTTACACCCCAGCAGCTACAATATTAAATTAGACCCTTTCCAAATAGATACTGGAATTAATTTTGATTGGATAATCAAATAGATTTGAAATTAATTTTATCGTTTAATACAGTATTTAATGAATCGAAGTTTCTAATTTGAGGTGTTTTTCTATATTCACCTGGGATGAGAAAATTCAAAATCAGGCCACAATAAGATGAATTGATACGAATTCACATGAAATTGGATTGTTTTCCAATTATACTAAACATTATTATTCTCTGATTATATTCACCAATGTTTTTGATAACAAACAAGTTTACTACAAATATAACGACAGTTTAATGATTCGATAAATATAAATATAAATAAAGGTGTTGATTGTCACGGAATTTACGTTGATTTTTCCCAATGAAAACATAACGAAAGGAAGAAGAAAAAAAGTTGTACATGTGACCTCGATGCACACAATCCAAAATATGAGTCAGAGAAAATTTTTCTTCAAGGAAATCTTTTCGGATATTGGTGGTCGAATAGTTCAGGGATATTAACAGGCAACATCTGCGACCATCGATATCGAAACTAGAAAAATTAGTTTAGAAATTCGATATTTGAACAATCTCCTCTTTCACACAACTTGTTATTTTCTTTTAATTTGACAATTTTCAATTATTTCGTGAAATTCCGTTAAAAACAACAAAATAACTTGATTCAGTTTTACAGTTTCAAGGTACTTCGTTCATTTTTATGTTAGTTATTAATTTTTATGTAAGTGGATTTTTTTCTCTCACCTAGTTCAAACCGGTGTGTTTCATGCCGTAAATTTAAACGATATGAAAAATTTATTCATTACTTTGTAGTCCATTCTTATGGTTGATTTAAAAATAGAAATATTATACAATAAAACTTTCTTTATTTCATTATTAAATGATCGAAATACTTTTGAGAGTTGACAAAGAAAAATAAACGGTTGTAAAAAGGGCCAAAGAGGCTCCCTGTAGGACGGCAAGGGTCAGAGCATAAGACAGGAAAGGGTATGTTATGCCAGAGGTAGAGGATATATCGATCTACCCCTACTATATTGGTCTTGCTGTGCTAGAGGGGTTGTTCTTGCCTTTTCAATTGAGAAATTCTTGAATCAATTTTTGTTATTAATACCGTTATATTACTTTGTAAATATTTCGAAATTAAACGATTATTTAATTATATTCCCCATTAATGATACAAGGAAAACATTTATAATTCAACTATCAATTTGCACTTAGGGATTTATCGACCTACGACAGGGCACGAGCGACTCTCACCCTTGAACTGGAACATTTAATCGACGCCACAAATAAACCTAATCCGAATGCATCTTTTTACGAAATTATTTGATAGCCTTAAAATCACGTTATATAATTGCCAATTATTGTTTTGTTGAATTTGCTCAGGGTGAAGAATTGGGCGTTACAATTTGGCGTCGATTTATGGGAATATGGTCGGTTACTAACCCGAATGAACGAACTTCAAAAGGTAAGAATTGCTCAATTTTCACAAATTCAAACAAAATAATAACAATAACACTGATAATGGTAATAATGGTAATAGTAATAATAATAATAATAATAATGTTAATAATACTGCGCACATACTACGAGAAGTACTCTCGTGGAAATCCTTAGAATTCCGGATGAATCCTGAATAAATGACACTAAACTAAGAAACAAAATAATAATAATGGAAAGAGAGGACGAAAACAAACGCGTAAGATAGCATTTTAAATATTCCGATATTCAATTTTCTGATATGACAGTAATTGGAATTATAAGGTAGTGAAAATGTCGACTTTTATACGGGAGTCTATCGTGAAATTAACCCTCTTCAAAATTTAATTGAATTTCCAATCTCTCATTCGCTATTATCCTTTTTGTTTTTGTCATTTTTAATCGCTCTCTCTAAATCCGGAAAATTAAAACTTTTCCCAATTCTGTCCGTCCAACAATACCGCTTGTCTTCAAGTTTCATCGAACTCTTCATTTATTTTCCTACTTTTCCAATTTGTCAACATTGTTTATATATTCCTACTGGATTCGTTAAATATAATCAACAATTCGGTTTGTTATTGAATAATTATTAAGCCAATTAATCGTTATATAATGAATTAGCCAATTATTGTGTTTAACTTACAACATTTTTAGAAATATCATGACGAAAATATAAAAGTCGCCAGAAAAGACGGACTCATTTTGATCCGCGATATGGCTAAAGAAGTTCAAAACATGATGAGTTTTAAAATCGAAGCGGTTAGGGTGAGTTTTAAATTTCACACTTAAATATGCGAGCATTTATTGAGATGTTTCAACGAATTTTAGCGTCTAACAGAATCCGCAGAACAGGCTGCTTTAACACCACAAACAGATAACGGCCAACCGTTTCGTTATTATAATGCAAAACGATTGAACATTTTTGGTTCAGATGGCCGACTAGTTGATGGTACAAGAGAAATGATATTGACACCCAATCCACATTTTGATCATTTACCAATCAACACTAGTCTGAGTACAGTTTTGATACCGCCCCGTATCAACGAGAACGGTAATTTATGAATATTCCAAATTATTTTAATCAAATTATTATTATTATTATTATTAGATCCTGAAGTGGTAAATGCTATACAATGGTCAGAACATTTAGATCCGTTATTTGTCCATAATTATGAAGATGATCCGTCGTTATCTTGGCAATTTTTCGGCAGTTCTACCGGTTTCCTGCGCCGATATCCAGGTGAATATTTGAAAAAAAAACAAGATTAAGATTTTGGCAAAATGTCTTTTATTATTTAGGTATAGCCTGGCCACCGGAAGATATATCGGCTGTTTGGCAAAAACCAAGAAATTCGCGTGATATTTACGATTTTCGATCATCTTCTTGGTATGTTGCGGCTGCAACATCACCAAAAGATATTGTTATACTTATCGATAACTCCGGTTCGATGAGTGGTCATAAAGCTAATTTAGCACGTGCTACAACAGAATCAATACTAAACACGTTATCAGACAACGATTTCGTTAATGTTTATAAATTTTCCGATATTAGCGAGGAAACAGTACCATGTTTCAGAGATTTGTTGGTGCAAGTATGTTGAGATTTTTTTTTTACATAACAATAATAACGTGTAATTTACATGTGATTTTTAGGCTAATAACGAAAACATTCGATGGTTAAAAGAATCTTTAGTAGCACTAAAAGCGGAAAATATAGCGAATTTTACATCAGCTCTAGTAACGGGTTTTGAAATTTTACATAAAGTATGTTGATATGTGAGTTTTTGATGATTATTCATTAATATGTTTTTAGTATAATCGTACTGGACAAGGTTGTCAATGTAATCAAGCGATAATGTTGATAACAGATGGACCACCATCGAGTTATCGGGAAATTTTCAAACACTACAATTTCCCCCATCATCCAGTTAGGGTTTTCACATATTTAATTGGAAAAGATACAAGCAGCGCCCCAGAAATGCATTGGATGGCTTGTGCCAATAAAGGTTGATTATTAATTAATAATTCAATCAATTTAACGATCGCTCACGAAATTCACTTTCAGGATATTACACTAGAATTGAAAATTTTGATGAAATTAATGAGAAAGTTTTACATTATATTGAAGTATTAGCACGACCTATGGTGATGTATCAAACTGATCATCCGATTTTATGGACACCCGCCTATGTGGGTGGTAGAGTAAGTTGTAAATGCATCTAACAATTGACAAAATGTCATTTTTCAATATTGCAGGCTGATAGTTTTTTAGATGATAAAGTTGGACAATTAATGACTTCGGTAACCACCCCAGTATTTGATCGACGAAACTATACAGTAAGTTACATATTTTAATATTTAGACTATAATTTTTAATTGAATATATTCGATTTTTAACCAGGTGAGAGTAGCCAATTTATTGGGAGTTGTCGGTACTGACGTTTCGATCGATCAAATTAAGAAACTAGTGCCACCATACAAAGTAAGTTTTATTAAAAATTAACATCAATATCTTTCTAATAATTGAACATATTCATTCAGTTAGGGGTAAATGGTTATTCTTTTATAATCGATAATAATGGACATGTGCTATATCATCCCGATTTGAGGCCCTTGGTAAATAAACAAGTTTTCTCTTGAAAGATTCTCAATAACTTGATTTTTTATTTGAATTAGAAGAATAATGAACAATACGAAGATACTTTAGAGCCGCAATATATTTCGGTTGATTTGACTGAAGTTGAATTAGTGGAAAACGAAAATGGGCCTAGAGGAAACCATTCTGTTCTCCTTGATGTAAGCTATTGAATACCCACAATACTCATCCATTTATTATTATTTTATTTATTATCCAGCTGCGATACGATATGATTCAACAAAAGGAAGGAGAGACAGAATTAGGGGTTAAAATCCACTACGATAATATGGTAAATTTGTGAATTAAGAAAATAAAATAAAATAAGTAAAAATTAATTTGATTTGTTACAGAGAAGGGTGACTACAAGACGGCATAAATACTTTTATACACCCATTGAAGGCACCCCATTCTCACTCGGCTTAGCCATACCGGAAAGGTATGGAATGTACGAACTAATAGCCGAACATGAAATTAAACACAGCCAGCGAAACGGTACCTTTATCAGTTATCGAAAATAATAACGAATATTAATCAAAAATTGCTTCCAGTTACTGATTATTTCAAGGGGAGCAATTGGAAAGTCCATCCAGATTGGTAAATAAATAATAAACAAAAATTACTCACAAATCGATTCAATTTCCTGTTGGAATTAGGGTCTACTGTGAATACACCAGCGGTACATCAGGCGAGCAATGGTTCCGTACAGCTGAAGAAAGAGTTTTACACTTTCTATCCAGAAGTAAACGTCCTGGATGGAAATGGATGTCGTTAAGGCCAAGATCACCATCGCAACGTGAACACCACCATCAAACAACTAAAAAAGATAAAGACGCATATTTTTGTAATTTTACACAAAAATAATCTTTGTTTTTTTTTTATTAAATGATAAACCTCAATTTTAGGTGATAAAAATTTGTTGCAATCATTAGTTCTAGATGCCAAGGTAACTGAAGAATTGGAACGACATAGCGCACATTCTCGCGAAAACGATCAGTAAGTTCCAATGAAATACGTACAGCATGCTTAATTCTTCAAATAAAACAATATCAATGCAATAATATTCATAATTATTTATAATGCACTAATTAGTTTTTGATTAACTTTATTTAATTAATTATTTTCTGCACATTAGCCCTATTGGCGTACTTTTGGTACGGTTGCAAAGGTAAAGTCTATAATAATACGAAGAGGCTAGCCATGTTTCTTATTGTTTTAAAAACACCTATTGTTTACGCAAAAACAATAGCTGTTTTTATTGTTAATTTTTTAATTCTGATGTTTCATTAATATTTAATGTTAGAATAGTCTTCAGCGATTTTTAAAATTATTTAAAATTCAGGTTATTCATCATATTTTGGAAATTTGAAATTGCTCAAACTCTATCTGAAAATTCCATATTTCTTCTCTTAATAATAAAATTTAGATTACGCGGAAAATAGTGAGTAAATCGAGGGAAATATGGAGTAATTACTAGAGTATTTCAATGGAAATTTCATTATTCTATTCCATTTTCAGATAAAATTATCCTTAGAAATATCTAGCTCGCTTTCAAAAATTAATTAAAATTTTTATATTTACAGCCGTGGTCATCCCTTGTTCGGATTAACGTTAACATTTGTGGCAACAAGAAGCGGATTATTAAGATGGACAGATCATAAATCGACAACTGAAAGAGATTCACCGTAATATTAAAATTTTTAATTATTAAAAACCAAATTATTAATTTGATTTCTTTTTGTATTTTAGTCATTTTAGTGAAAATAACGTTAGAGCAATGGATGAAACGTGGTATAAGAGAGCTGTAGATCAACATGCAATTGAACCGGAAAGTTTTGTATTTTCTGTACCATTCGATGTTGGTTCAAATGGTAAACCTTTAATAACAGCAACGCATGCTGTATTTGTTGAACATAATGGGCACAGAGCTCCTGCGGCCGTTGTTGGAATGCAATATCAACATTCGATTTTGGCAGCTCATTTCCTAAATATTACATCAAAAGTATACATTCATTAAAAATATTGTAAAATTAACATTGAATACTTGATTAATTACAGTGTACTGGTACTTCAACTTGCTATAAAACTTGTGCTAGTGATAAACTGGATTGTTATGTGCTTGACAATAATGGTTTTATAATAATATCAGAAAATCCGGAGCATACGGGACGATTTTTTGGCCAAATTGACGGAACTATTATGGACTCATTAGTTCAGGATCGGATTTATAAGAAAGTTGCTGTTTATGATTACCAGGGTGCTTGTTCTAATAGCAAAAATCACTATAGTGGCAAGGCAGAGACAATAAAAGTAAAGTTTTAATCAATAACAAAAATAATAAGTATTATCATAAAACTTATTTCAGCCGTTCGATCCTATCAAGCATTTCTTTAAATTGATCATAAAATTTCTATTTTTATTCATGACTAAAATACAGTCTACTTATGGCACAGCTATAGCTTATGCTCAAGAAGATGGTCAGTTCAAATTTGTTTTAATAATAAAAATATTTTATAAAGTTTTTATGAAATCTAGGCGATTTAGGTGATGTTCCTTATCCATATTACGATAATAATTTCGATCAAGATCCAATAAACGAGGATGTAATTGGAGAGCAAGATCCAATGATTCCACCACCATCTCATACAAACAATCAACAATTCATACCGCCGTACGAAACAGATCCAATGGAAGGCGTTGATATGAGCCAATTTGGCATCAGATCCTGTGATCGTAAAGTTGATTTGTACATTCTACAACCGGATCGTTTGAATATTAGCGGCCAAAGTAATCCACTTAAGGGGAAACTAACAAATTGTCATACAACAGCATGTGAAAGGTAGAACAAACATACAATTTTAATTATAAATAATTCTTATTAATGCGAAAAATTTAGGCCTTTTAGTGTCCAAAAAATTCCTCATAGCAATTTAATTTTATTAGTCGTCGACACTTTATGTCCATGTGGTAGTAAACAATTAAGTATCTCGCCACAAGAATTAATTTACGATACAGGAAATGGTGGTTGTTTACATAAACCCAAAGATAGTTTATTTAGAAGACGTCCACCAAAGTGCATAAATTACCATCCGGAGGTAAGTTATATGAATTAACCACAAAAAACTCCATTTTATGCAAAGAAATACGCCAGACCTATAAACAACTTTTCGCACTAGTATCACAAACTGTTCAAATCGCAAAACTTTGATAATTATTTGTTCTTTTACAGGAGAGTGAAATAAATATTTGTGGAAATGCGTCTATTGCTGTCGCAAGTCTTGCGACAATATTAATTGTTTGCGTAGCTCGCTCAATTTTTGCTCTTTTATCGTGATTGTACATTTACAATTAAACAAAACGGTATTGATGATGATAATAATGAGACACAATATTAATTATATTGTACTAAAATTAAAAGAAAATAAATAAATAAAAAAAATACAATTATACATACTATATCAAAAGTAACTGTGCTGCAATTTAATAGACTACGATGAATTTTTTTGTTGTAATTAATCATATCATATATTAAATTAATAATAAATTTATCAAAAAAAATCGAACATGTTAAGTTGAAGTTAGTATAGAGCAATTTTTTGAAATAAAATAATAATAAACCAATATGAAAACATAGTTGAATTTTTTATATAATTTATAAAAATAAAAGATAATTTTTGGTGTATTTGTACATATCAAGTATTGTACTATTTTGAAATTTTAACTGTCGAAATTTCCGATCTTTAACAAAATTATTCAGCAGAACTTTTTGGAAAAAAAAAATAAAAAAATAAGGGAAGAATTGATGTAATTTTAATTAAATAAGAGACAATAATATGTACTTGTCTACTATTTTAAAATCATATCTTAATAATAGTTGTAAAAAGATACATATATTTTCCATAATAATTAACAGAAAAATTGATAAAAATAATCATTTCGCTTAATTTCGATCGATAATAATGAGATAGTTGAATTTATAACTAAAATATTATTATTATTATTATTAATTACAACTTTAGATATTTATGATTGTCACATGAATATTTGTAACTATGACAATACTTATAGTAAAACTGTGAATATTGGCATACAGGTTCATTAGAATAGTTATTAATAATAATAATTATTATCAATAATTTCGCTGTTGTAAATAAANTTGCATTAGTTGAATAATGGATCGTATTCTGGAAAAGTCATCAACTATTGTCGCTACCTATACAATAGATTATGATGACTAGTTTCAGAATACGTTGTGATTTTGCTGGAAGATTTGTTATGTTTAAAATTGATCGAAAATGTTATTTGTAAGTGCCGATTTTCCCTTTGATATTTTCTCAATTTTCGGCAACATTAAACCTAGTTGTATCTAATAAATAAATAATTAAAATAATAAACTAAATTAATTAATTAACAAAATAATAAATCATTTTTCTGTTATCGTATAATAAGTGTCAAAGTAAATTGTAAATTATATTAGAA
>JACDRQ010000937.1:0-13978 GCA_013841215.1 Hycleus cichorii
GAATCAAGACAGAAATTTGAAGTCTTGTCGGTTGAAAAGTTGCGCATTCACCATTTTTAAGCGTTCTTTATAAAAATTGAAAATATTACAAATTATTGTAATTTTATTGACTTGACTTGACTTGACCATAACTGATAATTCGATCAGAATAGAAACATAAACAATCAGTTGAAAAATCGAGAGAAATCGTATCCCTTCCGGCGCATCCACCATTTTACATGTGGATTATAAAATCGACAAATATCGATAAACTTTCGTGTAAATTTCTTTAAAATGATCAAAAAGTAGTGGAAATCCTGCAAATTGGAGATTGTCCGAAAATTGATCGGAATTAAGACAGAAATTTGGAGGCTTATCGGTTGAAAAGTCGCACCTACCCCGGCGCATTCACCATTTTTAAACGTTCTTGATAAAATTGTGGAATATTACAAATAATTGAAATTCTGTAAACTTGCCTAAAGCGACCATAGGAATTGTCGAGTGAACTAGAGTAGACAGTTTGATCAGAATAAAGACATAAATTTGAAATTTAATCAGTTGAAATCGTATCTCTGCCGGCGCATCCACCATTTTTGCACAAATATTGAAAATTGTTGGAATTATTCTCGTGTAAACTTCTTTAAAACGATCAAAAAGCGCTAGAAATTCTACAAATTACAGATTCTTCGAAAATTGATCGGAATCAAGACAGAAATTTGAAGTCTTGTCGGTTGAAAAGTNAAAAGTCGCGCGTTCACCATTTTCAAACGTTCTTAATAAAATTGGGAAATATTACAAATTATCGGAATTTTGTTAACTTGTCTAAAACGACCATAACTGATGATTTGATCAGAATAAAAACATAAACAATCAATTGAAAATCGAGAGAAATCGAATCTCTCCCGGCACATCCACCATTTTTGCACGTTGCTTATAAACTTGGCAAATATTAAAAATTGTTGGAATTATTTTCGTGTAAACTTGCCTAAAACGATCAGAAAGTGGTGCAAATTCTAGGCATTGAAGATTGTCGGAAAATTGATCAGAAATTTGAAATCTTGTCGGTTCAAAAGTCGCACCTCTCCCGGCGCATTCACCATTTTTAAACATTTTTGATAAAAATGGAAAATATTACAAATTATTGGGATTTTGTTAACTTGTCTAAAACGACCATAATCGATAATTTGACCAGAATAAAAACATAAACAATCAGTTGAAAAATCGAGAGAAATCGTATCTCCCCCGGCGCATCCACCATTTTTACGCGATGCTTATAAATTTGGCAAATATTGAAAATTGTTGGAATTATTTTCGTGTAAATTTCTTTAAAACGATCAAAAAGTGTTGGAAATTCTACGAATTGAAGATTGTCGGAAAATTGATCAGAAATTTGGAGTCTTGTCGGCGCATTCACCATTTTTAAACGTTCTCAATATTAGCGAATATTACAAATTATTGAAATTCGGTCAACTTGTCTAAAACGACCATAGAGATAGTCGATGATTTGACCAGAATAAAGACATAAATTTGAAATCTAATCGATACTTACCGTATATAATTTACGATGTAATAGAGATGATGGTGACGATTTGTGGAGAATAACAATTTCTGTTTATTATTTGAAAAACCATCGGTTATTATTATGATGGAATCATTTCAAATGAATGAAGTTGTAATAAATAAAATCAACCAATAAATAACCTCGTCAATATATTTCATGTTTATTATTTGCTCATAAAGTTTCTGACACTATTTTGTGCAGCAACATGTTCAACATTCCGTTTGTTGACAGTTTTTCAACACACACACACACAAAGTAGGTGTGTCTAGAGTTGGTGATCCATTTTCTTGTCAATGGTAAAGAGTGCAGATGAACTGGAAAACGACCACTACTATTCCCAACTTTTTTCCACTGATACGAATAAACTTTCTCTGAGTTCGGTGTCGGTGTGTTTGCGACTAGCAGATGAGAGCCGTGGCGGGTGAATGAAAGGCGGAAAAAAAACGAGCAACGAATTCCAAATTTATTGTTTTATGCCAATTAGAAATTCGTAAATATTCATACAATATTGATGTTTTTATTCGGGTAGTTTTGCGAAATTAATTAATTTTAAACTATATGTTTCTGTGAAAATACTCGAATAAAATTGCATAAACAAATAACAATGTAATTCTATATGGCCATTTTATAATTCGTTAGTTTCTAGTTGGTTCGTTAATTAATTAATTATTTAATTAATTAATTAAAATTGTAACGAAATGTTTTGCACTTGCACACGGTTTGTTTGAATTATTTTTCGAGACTCGAAAATAAAAACGTTGATAATCACCATTAGCCGTACAATAACAATAACAACAAGCAACAGGGTGAAACTAAATTATCTCTATTACGATACAGTTGAATGGATAATTGGTCAGTTGTTGTTTTGTTTGTAGGCATCATTGATTCATGAATGATTAGCTATACATAGATAATAGTTTAAATACACATTGTCCTATCGATAATTGTCGATTGATCTGAAGATTATTGTTAAGATTTCGGTCCGATCGTGGCGGTAATGATAACAAAAGCGATAAGGGTGGTTGTAGTAGCAATGGTGGTGGTGCAGTGGTTATGATGTAGTCTCGAGCAATTTAAAGTTAGATTTTAACAAAGTTGGTTGAATTTAGTCATTATAAATTTAGGGTGAGATCCTGAAAACTTAATGCATATATTCCCATTAACAGGATGTAGAGGCTATGTTATAGGACGACATACTACCCACTATCCAACCACCACCAAAGACATGATGGTGTCTACGATATGACTACGATGAAGCGAAATAACAGGGGGTTGGTTTTGTGTATGTGTGTTTATATATGCGGTCACAGTTACCCACCTGAGAGCACTACGTCATATTATACGATTTCATACTTGTTTTCAACTCGACTTCTCGCAACTTAATCTCGAAACAAGCACCCCGAAACTCCGGCTTAAAACCCAAAGATATTAAGAGAAACACACAAAGGTCTAAATCTTAATCTAGAAAATTTACCAACAACATTTCCATTGGTAATCTTCGCAATTTAATTTATCGTTTTTTATACCTGGAATAACAACAGTAAGATAGGGGTGTGTTCTGTTAGACTAGAGCGAACAATTCATTAGATACAACACATGTTTTTCGAGCATCCAGTTTTTATCAGTAGGGGTTGACCCTCGTCCGATTTTAAATTCAACGTATTTATCATTACAGCGACCCTTCCATTTTCATTTAAATGGCCGAGAAGAATCCGGCAATTTTTGATAAATTATAAATCATTGTATTTTAATAATAATTGATGGATTT
The DNA here is from genome assembly GCA_013841215.1 of Hycleus cichorii. Lineage (NCBI taxonomy): Eukaryota > Metazoa > Arthropoda > Insecta > Coleoptera > Meloidae > Hycleus > Hycleus cichorii. The sequence continues at coordinate 3,309 of JACDRQ010000937.1, forward strand.
GTTTTAATCGAATCACACCACAAGCTAAGCAATCACCAAATCTACTTCATTGTTATAAAGATGATTATTTTATTAGCATTATTATTGTTGTTATTATTAGAATCTTCGTGCTTTGTTGTTGTTTCCACAATTTTTGTTCAAGTTTAATTAAGTCTTGTTTGTTTGTGTGTGATGGAAGACGAAGAGGGTCGGTCGGCGCTCGTTTCTAGCTCATGTCGCTCCTAATTAACAATAATTGGATTTATGAAAATTGGGAAAATTTCTACCCATATTTTCCATTATCATACCACCACTACCACCAACAACACTGTTAATATTTTATTGGGGGAGCCGGCGCTGATTTTTGTGATAAAATTGATTACAATCGGGGTAGTAGAGGGTTGTGAGTGGCACTCCAGCTCCGGGCGCTCCACTCAGAGGGGCGCCATTCACCCATGGGGCCTTTCCAAGCATAATAAGCACGGTAGAATCCAAATTTTGAGGTACTCAGCTCACTTCTCTGTTTTTCTCCCAGCTCAGCATACTAGAGATTTTATGGAAGTGGCTTAAGTAGAAAAAATTTGGAATAAAATTGTCAACATTGCGTCAATTTATAGGAAAACTAATAAACCTACCGGAAAATTCCTGAGAGATTTGGAAATCATTGATTGGGAAAAATATGAAAAAATTGAGAAAAAAACATACCTCAAGAGTATTCTTTATAACTCAGGATTTTAGCGGGATTTTTCGAAGTAAAATACCCCCTCTGATGCTCCCCAAAATGCCGCCTCTAAAGGTGTTTGAATCGTTACAATAAATCATCAAACGAGCGAAATATCGACTGTACAATTCGTTCTTCTCGGGTGCTAATTTGCGCTTCATATCCGCTCAAAAAGTTGCGAAACAAGCAGAAACCGGGCGTTTAAATCTTGCAGAACCAGCATAACGTTTCTAGACAATAATACGAAAGTCTCCCATCCATAATTTGTCTTTTTTATTGGTGCCGATGGTCCAACAACAGTTTCAAACTGTATAGACTCCACTTTTTGTGCGTTATTCAATTCCAACGCTTATTATATGAAGATTGTTGTTTACTTTGTTGTTGGAGAGCGTACGGATTTCGATATATACCCGAATCAATCTACGAAAAGAGCGAGATAGATAGAGTAAATGAGTTGTACAAACTTCCATCACGTTCCAGACGTGTCAAGTTTTCTCACAAAGCAACCGATAGAAGAAAGATTAACAACGGAAAAATTTCCACCGGCTTGCTGTTCGTTTTTGCCTCGCCGTTTGGAATATTGACGGCGATCGATGGTTTCGATGATTGTGTGCGTGTTGTCATTAGGCGTATTCGACCGTGTTTATGACATTAATCGACTATAACCGTCCGGATTGCGGTAGTTAATTGTGCGTATTGAGGCTAATTAGTCGAAACTTGCTCTAGCAGCTGGAAATAAGTCTAGTCTTGTCAAGTTTCCAGTTGTCTAAAGTTCAGATTGCGGATTCTTGTACACAATCGACCTAATATCCAAAACTGTATTTATTGTTGAGCTATGTAAGGATTGTTGGGTGAGCGGGCGAGAGACCGGCTAGAGCTTGTCAGACGGAATAGAGAGCTTATTTATACGGCGAATTTGCCGCTAAATGCCCTGTGCCTGTCCTGTATTTATTGTACACAATTCTCTATCTAACCATTCTGAATAACAACAACAAGCTATCTCTGATAAATTACGATTTAAACACCAATTTTATAAATCGCTTCGAATAAATCAATTGCGCATATTTTTTGGTAAACGAAAAACATTGAGATATTGATGTGATTGACTATATTCGGTTTAACAAGAAAAAAATTGCGTGATTGATGGGGTAATTTCCACAACAAGGGGTAAAACTGGTTCTTGCCTATTCCAAAACGAATACACTTCTTACCATAACACATGAATCATCATAACCGTTGCAAAATTATAGCCATTTTTCTGCTCATATTTTACACAAAATCGACTAATCTTCCACTGAATTAAATAACGAGAAAACAACCCATCAACCCCAACATAAAATCGAATTGATTCCCAATAATTGTCGCCCAAGAACAAATTGGTCAATTAATTGTAAATGTTGTGATAATTAAAATTATCACCTGCTTGCTTTTAATGGGAATTTCTTGTATTTATTTACGACTACTTTAATGGGGGTAGTTGGAACGGATTTTCGTTATGTTCACCCTCGTAGATTTCAGATCTTGCCCCCAGGCCTCTACTACACGACTATTCACACAGGTATACAATCTTATCGTACGCAAAATCATCCCCCTAGCGGGCTTACGCTCCCATAATCCACCAGCACCGACTAGAAAACTACCCCCGGTTTCTTTTTGCTCTGTTACGGTAAGTTTATTTAAATAAATCTACATTTCGGGGTCGCAATGGCGGCGCCGGGCAAATATCTACTTGATTTCGATCATTTCTTCACCCTTATTAGACTTTATATTCGGTATAGTTGAACTTATTTTACACGATTGTCGTTTGAATTTTAATTGTTAAGTAGGCGCCAAACGTGTTAAATTTCCAGATTTAGGCTAAATTAAAAATGGAAATGATGGAGGCGCCGGATGATTTATTTAATTTTTATTTCTATGGCTCTTTATTACGACTATTAGACTTGGGGTTTGACATTGTTGTATTGGGTACAATTCGAATTAATTGACCTTAATTTACACGATTGTTTAATACGTTGAATAGGCCAATTTTTAACGCGTAAAACGTGTTAAATTGGTACTATCGCGTTAAATTACTGAATAGAAATAGAAAGAAGCCTCATTTACATCTATTTTGATGTTTCTCTATCACAATTAATAGACTTGAGAGTAAATATTGTTTTATTCGATTCAATTGACGTCAATTTACACGATTATTGTTCGATTTTAAAGCGTTGAATAGCCCAATTTGTAGCATGTAAAACGTGCAAAATTGGTATTTTTGGTTAAATTAATCAATAGAAAAAGGAAAAGCGTAGCCCTTTCAACTTCAGACACGTGTTGTGGGCCGGAATTATGTTTGGAATTTCCACCATAAACACAAACACAGCAGGAAAAAAGCACCGAAATTTTCCGTCACCACCTGTTTACGCGCGTGTGTAAACTGTAAATTTCCTATTAATCTTTTTTTCTTCGTTCTCCACCACCGCTACCCCCAATCCACCTGATATACTGGCGGCGTGTAATCCCCCCGTTGCTATATTTCGCTATAATTTAGTCAACAGTTTTGCGGTTTTAATAATAAGTTCTCATCGTTGTTGGTGGAGAGGTGGTAAGAGTAGTAAGAAGATATGGGCGGGTGGTCGTGTGGTTAGATTATATCACCATCAAAGATCTGGGGCGTATAATTCAGAAGGCGGTGTGGCGGCTTGTATACGTCACAAATTATGATAAACGGTTGATAAAGCGAAACGGATGATTAAGGGCTGCATGTATGTGTTGTTGTTGTTGGGGATTTAGTTACAAGACGAGATCGTTATCGGCTTGCTACTTGTAGCAATCATTGTTGCCGGCGCGTAATCGCTGTTGTAGTAGCAGAATTAGTGATAATATTTTATGATTCAATTCTAATCAAGATAAGAAAATTTATTGTTCTATTTTTAATTACAACAACTCTTTAATATTCATGGTGTTGGTTGTACGATGCATAGTAGAGCTATAATTGATGGAAATTAATAAAATAAGCTTCTTGCAATATACAGGATGGTCTCTATAATGGGCAAATTGAGCGATTTTCGTTCAAATTCTAAGATTTTGCGGAAGTAGCAACCGACAAAAAGTTTGTAGTAAAATCGTTAACTTATCGTCAGAGCTACCGGAAAATTTCCAAGAGATTTGGAGGCGCTTTCAATTTGCTAGATATTGTGAGAAAAGCATTGGAATTTGAGAATTATAGGGGAAAATGTGGAAAATAAAACAATGTTCACTATTGTCCGCTGACTTCGAATTCAAATCGAATTTTTCACATGCTACTGTAAAATTGTAAAATAGGCCCTCCATTTTGCCACTTTCCCGGAGAACTAACAGATCTACTGCCGGATTTCTTGGAGATTTAAAAAGCCCTTTCAATTTGGTACAAACTGTGAGAAAATCGTTGGAAAATCGATAATATTGGCCCAACTATGGGGGTAAATGTGACAAAACTACACCTTTATATGCTGTTTCTAACGACATTAGAGTCATTACAACAGTTCATCAAATAAGCGAGATATCGATTATTAATAGACCTGCAACTTTCGATATCCGCTAAAAATGCGCAAAAACAGAGGCGGAAACAGAGATCCGCTAGATCTCGATTAAAATTAAAACGAGGATTATCGTCGAATGTTAATCCTGTCACAAACAGAATTATAGGTGAAAATTGTCGAGATAGTCCAACCTACACCTGTCCGGCATCATTCCGTTCTGTCTGATGATAACAACAACAAATTTCCACAAAACCGTAAACTGTCTGCTGGTTTAATTGGCCACTGATATGATGGCTCGGAAAAATTGGAAATCACAACTGTAATTGCGAATTTCCCAAAAATAACGACAGACGATTTTTCGTGCGAAATTAATTAATTCCATTCAATCATCCAAGACGCCCAATCGAGTATTGTAAGATTTCACGCGATTCTCAATTAAAATCGAACAATTGTTCGGCTAGACAAATTTTGATAGAATTGGTAAAAAATTTCGGTAGAACTGTAAACTAATTGGTCACTTGTAGAAATTCCTGTTCAAGTGTCTCTATCTCTATCCACAGTTTCACCCCAATTTCGATCTGTATTGACAGCGGGGTGTAATACACAAACTTTCCTCAATTCCATCTTCTTTCAACACAAAGATGGAGAATATCGTAAATTTTAACCATATAGATAGATGGATAGATATATGGCAAGAAAATGGGGTAGCTGGAGAAGGGGAGATTTACAATTTGAAATTGTTGAGCTTTATATGTTAGTTTCGCTCGTTATATAACTACGAAGCTTATCTCCATAAAATTTAAACCAGCACACAACAAGACACAGGAACGGGGGTGTAACCGGCGATGGCTTCAATAATTCACCACCTAGCCCACCCCATTCGTCGTAGTTTAACAACTACTACACTAAGAAATAGAAAGGGTTGTTGGGGGATAATCGGAATAAATCTACGAGATTATAGTGATTTATAAGATATATTTTCCTCTTATTTATTTCTTTATTTATTTAACATCATCTTTTATACAATAATTCTCCATAAACATTATGACAAATAGATTTGTTGTCGATATTATTTATAATTATTATTAGTATTATTATCATTATTATTATTATTAATATCAATAATTAATCAATTAATTAATTAATTAAGATTAATAGGAGGTCGGGTTTAAATAGTGGTTGCTTTAGCCAACATTTAGTTTAAGAATTGTATAATTGATTCAATTCAAATCTAGATGTAGTAGAATACAAGGGTTGTTTTTTCTACAACCCTTAATTGATTCTAATACATCTATTTACAGCCTAATATATTCAAGTGCTATACACAATTCCAGTGCAAAAATATTGAAGAATATTTTGTTTTGACAAAAATTGTAGAAATCAACAACAATAAAAATCCAATTTCTACGTCTAGTTGTCCAAATAGGGGTAGTAGTGGCGGTGGCGGCAATACACCACAATTTGGCACAAGAAAACAAGTAAAACAAGTGTATAAGAGTCGCCATTAATCCTTACAATTTTTAATCCAACACCACCAACTACCCTTAAATAAAATCTGTGTGCTTTACGGCGGTTGTTCTTTGTTGTATATTTGTGTGTTAAAGGGGTAGGAGTCGTCGAAATATCGTCCGCCTTTTACTACTCACTATCAATTTCGTTACGGGTCATTGTGCAAACAATATTAGAATGACTTATTTCCCCGCACAAACCGGGCGATGGGGAAAAAACTGGGATTATTGCCAATTCTAGCGGGCGATTTTCGGTGGATTAAAAACCACACCACCCTTATACACTACCATTATTCGATTTTATTTTAGAACGGATATTTACATTAAAAACACTCAATCTATACGTTATTATCACTCACAATATTTACAAGTTTTAGCTTTAGAAGAAAATAAAGATAGGGGGTGAGTTTGTTGTGTTGAAATTCGATTTACCTTTTGATGCACGTTGTTGGGGAGGCGCGACAAGACAAAATAAAATCGACTGTCATCGTGTTTGAGGAAATTCGGTTCGAAACGGGCGCAATTTTAACAATTTTTACTTTAAATTGGACAAAACCGAAAATTATTGCTAGATTTTTACAATAAGACTATTCAAATTAGTTGAAATCATTCCAATTCGATAGAACTCCACGATTATCACAAACTCTCATTATTGGTCGACTATTCAACGGAAATTTTCAACGTTTATTTCAAATTAAATTCTCACTCTGGTAAGATTCTTTAGAAATTCTTCTCTGAATTATTTTTGATATGATTAGGATCCAATTGAAATAAAAATCACATTACTACAAATCAATCTATTGTCCATACCGTATTCGCATTCTCTCTATTCCTAATTTGGCTAATTCACGCACAAATCTACCATTTTATCACCAACAACAATAATGATGATGATGTTATTGTTGATAATAGAAATAATAATAATGATAATTTGTTGGAATAATTAATTGTTATCGCTATCGATGAGTATGGCGAGTGTAATTTTTGATTATTCACCAATTGATTCTGATCGATAATTTGTATTGTTTTGGTTGTTGCTAATGGTGGTGCAACAATCGGACTAATACCATCAATTGATGATTGACATGATATCTCTAATGGTGTACGAGCACGATTTTGGATTGTTAATTTTCTATCTAATGGTAAACGTAATTGGATTGTTGTACTCTTTAAACGGATACGATCACCACTACCACCAACATTGTCCTCTTCAAGATAAGAACCAGATAATAATTCACGTGTTGATTTACTTGCCACCTTAATTATTTTAGAAATAACACAATTGTATTTCTATACAGGGCGAGTCAAGAGGATGGCCTATTGTTTACAAAATTTGAAATAATAAACTACGTTGCTCAACCCTAAATATCAAAAATTTTACAAGCATAACTTTCTCGAAATAGATATACTTTCAATAGGCCACCCTCTTGGCTCATCCTGTATAACTGGCCGATTTCTTAACTTACCGGTTGTTTGTTAACAAACCACATAAGGGTCGGTTTGGGATCACCAAGTCCCGATGTACACGTTGCTAACAATAAATCACCCAATAGATATGAATCTAATAGACCATCAATACGTGGCTTGGTATCTGGTAGGGCTATAAAAGAAAAGAGACGATACAAAAATTTCGCATACAAATAAATAGAATTTGGCCGAAAGAATCTTCCCCAATAAAAAAACAAACACAAGATAAATGATTGTAATAATCACAGATGGGGGTTTTTCTTCCTCCAAGTAGGTATACTGTCACTATCTACGTCGATTCGGTTTTATCGTACGTACTCGAAATAGAAACGAGAACAACAGCAAATAGATAAGCGATCTTGTCTCTTATCAATTTATCAATATATCAATAAATCGTTAAATCGTTGAACAGTTCCAAATGATCTATTGTATAGAGAGGCAACATTGTTTTAATTAAATTTTAATTGAGAAAACTAAATAGAATTAATATAGATAAAAAAAAATAAATAAGAGTAAATGGGGGATGAAAAACACGTCCAATTAGTAGCGAGATAGAATAGGGCGTTACTCTACAAACTGTAAGTCTGTCTATTTAAAATATTCATTCAGTTATATTACGCTAAATGGCCCCCTATTTTGACTACTAGATAGACGATGTTTCATTGTTGTTGGTGTCTTTTTAGCACACCACCCCGATATTTTATCCCATTAACTAACTAACATCTGTATACGAAATAGGGGTTGTATGCCGCAGTCTAATTACCTATCAGATTGAATTTAAATCGGCCATTTCAGACGAACAATTCAGACATTCATCGGTCATATTTTTTGTTGTTGTTGTTGTTGAAACATTAATTTGAATTTCACCAATAAATTTGTGGAAATTAAAAAGTAATGAAAAACGAATTAAGTTAATTGTATTTGAAATACTTTCGTAGATTCGTCTATCACTAAGGGCTTTGTAAAATCCACCAACACATAGATGGAGTGATGGGGGAAGGAAAAAGTTTCATAAAGGATCGGCCAATGGTGAAAGTTGAGTAGAGGGTGGATTGTCTCCAGGGCAATTGCGGTATTCCCTTGTTGTTGCTTTAATAATTATTTTGTTGTAACACTTTGATGGATTAATTATTCATAATTTCTTCCGTTCATTAAGATTAAAGAATTTCAGTAAGGCTATTCTAACTACTCCAAATTTTAATTAATTGGTTTAATTCCAGAATGGGCCAGAGACAATCGAGACGTTTGCAATCGATACCGGAAATTACCGAAATTATCGAGTTAAATGATGAATCAACAGCGGCCACGATGGCCGAGACAAATCAAAATAATAATGGCCAATTGGACAATTTCGACAATTATCCAAATCATTTTAAAGAGATCGTAATGAGAGTCGATGAAATCGAACGGAATATCAACGAGATGACATATTCGCAAATCCATTTGTATTATTCGACGTTTAAAGACGATTTACATAATAATTGGGAGAAGATTTATAGTTTTAAAAACAACAACAACGATGATAGTTTCAAACAGATGAAAATTGAGATTATCGAACGAATCAAATCGGTTTTACAACAACTAAATCGTCGTGTTTTAAAACAATAATTTATTGTTTCGTTTAATAATTAAGAATCTGGTGTTTTACTTTCTTTTTGTTCATCAATCCATCCGAAATTTTATGATTGTTTTAATTGAATCAGTTGGGATTTGTGTTGAATTAACGCATTCATTAAGGTGTTTGTAAAGAAGATCGTATTCTTCAAGTTAATACATATTTCCATCTCGTTTATTATGCTAATTCTTATAAATCTACGTTAATAAATCTTTATCTGTATCTAGACGAATTTATTAGAATCGTTTATTGTTGCAGCAATTCCGAACGAATCTTGATCTCCATTCGTCGTTTGATTTATAACCGAACAATCAATTTGACTCGAATTGTTGAAAATCTCGATTGTGATTTTTCTAACAACCCCAATACTAGACGAGTTGATGGAGAAATTCTATATACCGTCTGTTTCACTTAAGAGGTCCGGTTCCAGGTCATTTTTGATGTACAATTCGTTGTTCGCTCACCATTACAAGAATCTTGGGGTTTTGGATTTTTTTTGGAAATTTCGAGTTATAGAAGCTTAGGTTTTCCAAATTTTGGCCCGTAACTCCCCTATTTATTAGTCTCCAATCAAAATAGGGTCTATATAAGAAGTTTTCGAATCGTCCCTGTATTTTTCACGGAATTTTAAACGAATGGTGAAATTTCAAAGAAAAACTTGCACAATTTAGAGATAGAGGATCGAATATCGCGTTTTCTGAAAATAACAAGAAACTCAGTTTTGGAAATTCTTCGAAATTGCACCAAAAAGTTTGTTTGTTTGAATTTTGTGTAAACATAGTTCCACCTTTCCGCCTATCTAACATTTAATAGTAAAGTTAAACCATCCAAGTGTATGAATTATTTAGAAATTTAGTTAATACTGGTCGGTATATGGAAAATTAAATTAATACCCACGAGGAATTCGGTTTCTCTTCTAAACGAATCATAACTTTATATACAACGTGTGTATCTTTTATAAAACGTACAGAAAAGGGAAAATAATGAATATATAATCAAGTTGGTTCAATTATTTTGTGATAATTTTTCAAATTTTCATTGTTTTAACTGTTAATCGAACAAAAACGCCGTTATTGTGGAGAATTTGCAAATTACTCTCGATGCAAGAAATCCTTAAAGTCTACGGGATTTAATTCGAAACGCTATTCAATAATTTGTTATGGACAGACGGATTAATATTGCTAGCATTTCGAAATCATCCAATTTATATTCCCTCTATTACTTCTATTTATTTTTCTATTTGTTTTTTGCGTTTTAAAGTTTAAGATCAGCTTCAATTAAAGATGCTTGCTATCTAACGGTAGAAGTAATTCAGATTGGATAGTTTCATGTTACGTATCGGATTGCTAGATTAGATTTTCTTATCAGTATTTTAGAGACAGACAAGAACATAATTGAAACTCACTAGACCTAACCTGTTACAATTCTATCCAACTAGAGGTATAATATGTTAAATTCAATCTGGATTTTAAGTAAAAACTCCACTCTATTTAAGGTTTTTATTTCCTTTTTTCAAGCGTGAAATTAATCGAAACTAGTCCATTTGACCGACACTTAATCGTATCAATGTTGAAGGAATTGGCTCGAATTACGGCTTTAATCAATCGTTATTATGAAATCGAGCTATATAAAGGTAATCGTCTTCAAAATCGTTGCTTCTTTTTATCAATTACGGATCGTACTGCCTTACTGTTATGCCACTTCCGTTAAGGCTTCTGTTTCTGTAAACAGAAGCAGAGAGTCTTGGGCTAAAATTACTAACTTCTAAAATTTCTAAGAATTTTGGAAAGTGCTTAAATTTTCCCCTATATTGGAACTGGAAGTTTGCAAAACAAAAAAGATCTTCAGATGCTCTTTAAAAGGCTGTTTCTAGTACT
>JACDRQ010000938.1:0-13921 GCA_013841215.1 Hycleus cichorii
AGTCTTGTCATATGTTGTTTGTTCCCAAAAAATCTTACTGTATATTTAATTTAATTTAAATTTAATTGGAATAATTAATTATCTATCAACTCGACTCATTGTCAAATTGTCTAAATTTAAATTTTGTAATTCTTCAATTGTTAAAATGCGTTTATTGATAATACGAGAACGTATGTCAAATTCGCTATTATTATTATTATTATTATTCTCTTCACTATTATTATTATTATTATTATCATTATTACTATTAAGCCTACTTTGATGTTGTCGTTGATGACGTATATGCCTCAAATGTTGCTGTTGTTGTAATAAATCTGGCAACAATGCCAACCGTTCTAAACGCTCCTTCTCCAATTGATATTGATTTTGATCGTGCAATTTATTCAAATTGCACGCATTTATACGTAAATTATTTAAATATTGTCGATTATTATTGTAATTATTATTGTAATTATTATAAAATGGTGATGTTGTATAATTTTCTGGGAATTCTAATGTACAAATATCGATTATTGGTAACATGAATAGATCACTAGTGATGGGCGATGTTGCATTTCGTCCAAATATGCTATAAATGTTGTTAAATTTGTTGTTGTTAAGGCTGCTCTCACGGATCCGGTCCATAATGATTGTTGGAATTGGTTTGGGGGTTGCTATAGTGACAAAACAACAAAACAAAAGAATTATTGGATTTTGTTTGGCAAATTTGAATTTTACAAAAATTAGTAAAAAACAATCGACATTCGGTTAAACCTACTACTAGATTCACTCACTCAATCGATGACAATATGACGGAATAAAAGTCCCCAAATTCAACCCATTAATCTAGTAATTTTATCTAAACTTAGTTGGTATTATAATTATCACGTGACCATAATATTGTTTTCAATAGAGTGTTTCAAAATCATTAGTTGGCGCCATTATAGAAAATTGAAAGTCGTTTTCAATGACGTTCTGCTTGGTTATTGGTCATATTCAAATTTTGCGCCTTTATATTAGAACCAATGGGATTAAGTGAGTGAATCAAGTATACTAGCAAATCCAATTAATTAATTAATAATTAATAGAATTAAATCATTCCTCGTTCGAATTTTAAGCAAATAATAATTAAAGTAGGCTGTTGATTTTAAAAACATCCATCCATAGCTTGCTTCACACAACTATATCTAACCTCCAAATCAAACACAGCCTACTCTAATTAGTAATTCAACAATAATAATTAGAGTAGGCTATGTTTGATTTGGAGGTTAGAATACATGGCTTACTTTATGTAATTATATTTGACAATCCAGATACCCGTATTAACGACAAGTTTTCTAACCTCAAAATTGTACCATCTCTAATTATCATTGTTATTGTTATTATTTTTGTGTTAATTGGTGTTAATTATTTCGAAAACTCACACATTCCGACCATGCATGAAGCTCCTTTGAAGTATTTATCAGCTTTCAGTATGTTGCCCTCTTGATCCTCCACCAATATGGCTAGGCCGAGATTGCGGCCACGTGTCCAGGCACGTGTTGCCGGTTTGACGCTCAATTCCACCCAACGGGCACTGTCCGCTATCACTTTACTGTCAGATAGACGTCGTTTCACTGGAATTACAACGTTACGTTAACGTAAATTTAGCGGAAGGTCCGCAATTAATCGAATTGGTTCCAATAAAAAAAAATAGAGTGCTATTTGAAGCATCAATTGTTTAGAGTTTACTTTGATTGGATATTGGTGAGTGTTATTTATACAGGGTGATTCACCAAGTTGGATTAGTAGCGAAATATCTGAAATTCGACTAGTTAGAATTGATGAAATTTCGATTAGGGCGATTTTAACATTTGGACTTACTTGCGAATCCATTTTGATTACATTAACTACCCCTATTTTAGGGGTAGTAATTTTTAAGGTGGTAAAATTTTCAGATGAATCCGTAAAATTTATATATCTCTGAAACTACAGCTACGATAGTACTGAAATATTGGATTTCAGTAAATCAAACAATGCTCCTTCTACAGGGGGTTGTAGTTTTTAATAATTTCCAACAGTTGAGTTTTAATTCAAGTTTATTTACTCAATTTTTGGAAAGTTTTTGAAGAGTCTTAAACTCAATTAGGAAAATTTAAATTTCAGCTGAACAACTCAAGGTAACTGAAAATTGAAAAATTTACCAAAAAACCCATTATCTTGAGTAATTAAATTGTGAATTTCAACCCTTTGGCGTCAGTAGTTTCAAAGATATGAATTTTCCAAAAAAAAACTACTACAAAACGGAAAATTTCACAAAAAATCGAAATATCCCCGAAACTATCAACTTTAGGCCGCCAGGTATATAATCAAACTATCCTTAAATTCTCCCATAAACTCCAAAAATGCAATAAAAATATTTATTTTGATTGAAAATAAGCGAATAGGGGTGCTACACCCCACAAAAGGGGCTACCAAAAAATTAAAATTTCAACCAAACTACACAAGATAATTGAAGATTGTAAAATTTACCAAAAAATTCAATATTTTGACTACGTAAACTTAAAATTGAAACCCTTTCGTTTCAGTAATTTCAGATATACATTTTTCAAAAAAAAATCTGTAAAACTGAAAATTTTACAAAAAATTGAAAATACTCTGAAACTGCAATTTTGATTAAAAATAATCTAAAAGGGTATTTAAAACCCCACAATAGGGGTTGATAAAATCCTGAAACTATCACCAATTGAAAGTACAATTATTAAACGGTCTATAACGTAAATTTCATGAAATTCCATCAATTACAATACTCCCAATTTTAAGCGTCAATAATAACGAATCACCCTGTATAAAGTCCACAAAATAACTGAAAATATCCCCAAAATTTAGACTATAAATTTTACAATAAAACTAGCCTTTAAATTCCACTGTAGAACCCAAAAATGAAATAAAATCAATCTTTGTATGAAAAATAATTGCTTCACCCCTTATACAGGGTTGATAGAATTTTGACAATATCACCAATCGAAAGTAGACATTTTGAAACCCCCGTAACAGAAATTTCAACAAATTCCGTCAACTCGAACTTGTTTAAATCTCAAATTTTGATATTATAGTGAATCACCCTGTATAAATTCCAGAAATAAAAACGAAAGTATCTGCAAAACTATCAAATTTAGACTATCAATTTTATAATCAAACCACCCTTAATTTCGACTTTAGAAACCAAAAATGCAATAAAATCGACTTTCGTATAAAAAATAACCATCACACCCCTTTATACAGGGTTGATAGAATTTCGACAATATCACCAATCAAAAGTAGACATTTTGAAACCCCCGTAACAGTAATTTCAACAAATTCCGTCAATTAGAACTTCTTTAAATTTCAAATTTTGATATTATAGTGAATCACCCTGTATAAATTCGAATCGTCCTGTATACATTCCTCAAAAATACTCGATAATATCTCCAAAACTATCAAACTTGGACTATCAATCTTATAATCAAACTACCCTTAAATTCCAGTTTAGAACCCAAAAATGCAATAAATCGATTTTCGTATAAAAAATAATTACTACACCCCTTATACAGGGTTGATAGAATTTTGACAATATTACCAATTGAATGTAGACATTTTGAAACGCCTATAGCAGAAATTTCAACAAATTCCACCAACTAGAACTAGTTTAATTTTCAAATTTTGATATTATAGTGAATCACCCTGTATAAATTTGAAACAGCCCTGTATAAATTCCAGAAATAAAACCGAAAATATCTCCAAAACTATCCAATTTAAACTATCAATTTTACAATAAAACCACCCTTAAATTCCACTTTAGAACCCAAAAATGCAATAAAATCAATCTTGTATGAAAAATAATTACTACATCCCTTATACAGGGTTGATAGAATTTCGACAGTATTACCAATCAAAAATGCACATTTTAAAACCCTTATAGCAGAAATTTCAACAAATTCCACCAACTAGAACTTGTTTAAATTTCAAAATTTGCAATTATAGTGAATCATACTGTATAAATTCGAATCACCTTGTATAAATTCAACAAATAAAATCGCAAATATCTCCAAAACTATCAAATTTAAACTATCAATTTTATGATCAAACTACCCTTAAATTCCTCTTTAGAATCCAAAAATGCAATAAAATCGATTTTCGTATGAAAAAAATTACTATACCCCTTATACAGGGTTGATGGAATTTAGACAATATTACCGATCAAATGTAGACATTTTGAAATCCCTATAGCAGAAATTTCAACAAATTCCGTCAACTAGAACTTGTTTAAATTTCATATTTTGATATTATAGTGAATCACCCTGTATAAATTGGAATCGTTCTGTATAAATTCCACAAAAATACCCGATAATATTTCCAAAACTATCAAACTTAGACTATCAATCTTATAATCAAACTATCCGTAAATTCCACTTTAGAACCCAAAAATGCAATAAAATCGATTTTCGTATGAAAGATAATTACGACACCCCTTTATACAGGGTTGATAGAACTTTGATAATATCACCAATCGAAAGTAGACATTTTGAAACCCCCGTAACAGTAATTTCAACAAATTCCACCGACTAGAACTTGTCTAAATTTCAAATTTTGATATTATAGTGAATCACCCTGTATAAATGTAGAAGAATTCCGCATTACCTCTGCGTTTCTTCAACGACTTCGTATACCAATAGATCGACACACGCAACAGCCGATCCTCATCATTCAAATTCGCATTATCACCACAATCCGATAATTTCATCGATAAATTCGCCGTATTATTCTCATTATTCGGTAAACGATACAAACGCAATGTTGCCGTTGCTATATTCAAGCCGCGATCGTCCGATAATTGTTGAAAATTGAAATACAAATTCATTATATTGTCATCCTTCCACGAATCCTCATCCGTATTCAATGGGATTTCACCTAGAATCAACATCAATAACGATCATCCGCAACAATTACGCTAACTTACATGACGGATAATAGCTGCGTATCTTCTCCGTTATAAAATCATCGTTGTTGGTCGATTGCGTAACGTTGAGGAAATTCGGCAATACCGTTGTCAAATTCAGTGCTGCCAACTGTTGTTGTTGTTGTTGTTGTTCGTTTTTTGTTATTTGTGTTGTTGTTAGGTTAGAACGGCCCAAATGGCGGAGAATTTTCGCTTTCAACATTTCCAACCAATTATCGCGTGTCCTGTGGAGAGAGGCAAAAACAAAGATAGAGAGAGAGACCAGAAACAAAAAAACAATTGTTTATAATTGAATTCAATTAGAAATTCGATTAGAATTTGTTTAGATAAAGGATGGAGATAGGCGATTTGGCATTGAAATTGATGTGCAAGAGAGAGATGGTGATAGTCGAACAGACGGGGGGATAAAAAATAGACAGACAAGGAATGCATTTAGAGACTTGTTAGAATGTATGCACCGTAAAGGTCAATATACTAGACAGTCTAGACATGTACATAACGATAAAATAAAAAAGACAATAATAATAATAATAATAGTAATAATAATAATAATAACAATAATACTATTAACAAAAAAAAACGGAAAACAACTGAATTTAGATAGATAAAAAACAATTATTACTAAATTTGTATTATTATCATTATTATTATTAAAACATATGCGGTTAATATTACGTCAAATAATTACTTCCTTAAAAAACAAAAACAACAATAATTAATAATTAAATTAAAACGCAATTAAAATGGCCGATCTAATATAATATTAATTCAAATCCTAGTTGGCCATGATTTTGTGGTGAATAGAGAATCATAGTTTGCTTTGTATTTTACTAAATTTGACATTTGTTCAAATTAAAATTGAACGAATCAATCTACGACACTATCTAACCTAAACATAGCCAACTATCAAATAAAATATTATGCATCAAGTGATAATTTACCTTGCAGTTGGCTGTGCTATAGTTTTTTGTTTTTTTTAATTATCAAGCTACTTGATATTTTTTTAATTTGTACTACACGTCTCCAAAGCATGGCCAACTGTGCGGTAAATTACACAATTGGCCATGTTTCCAATGAATAGAGTCGTAGCTTGTTTCTTATTTCACTAATTTCGATATTTGTTACATCTAATCATGGCCAACTACCAAATAAAGTGATAATTTACATTGCAGTTGGCTCTGCTGTAGTTTTTTTTTTTTTTTTTATTTCAGACTCTTTGATATTTTTGAATTTTTGCTACACGTTTCCCAATCAGAAGCATGGCCAACTGTGGTAACTGGTAAATTACCGTGGTATACTCACAGTTGGCCATGTTTTCAATAGATAGAGTCGTAGCTAGTTTCATACTTCACCACATTTGATAATTGTTCAATCAAAGCAACCGAATCAAGTTACGACACTACCTAATTTCAACATAGCCAACTGTGAAATTTATTTCGAGTGTATCACGATAATTTCTCTCGCAAAGTTGGCTGTGCCATAGTTTTTTTTGGTGTCATAAACTACTTGATTTCCTAATATATTATTTTAAGTGTCCGAATAAAGCTAAGACACTACGGTTCAAAAGTATACCCAACTGCAAAATAATAATAGTTGGCCATATTTTTGATGTTTAGAGTCGTAGCTTGTTCCATACTTCACCACAATCGGATCAAGCTACGATACTATGTAACCTAAGCATGGCCAACTGTATTATACATCGCGATAATTTATTTGGCAATTGGCCATAGTTTAGTTTTTTATCGTCGTAGATTGTTTCATATTTTACAAAATATCGCATACAAATAAGTGTTCGAAGAAAGCTACGACACTATATTGAAAAAGTATGCCTAACTATACAGTTGGCTATGTCTTCGATGACGAGTGTCGTAACTTACTTGATACTTTACTTTGACATTTCTTCCAGAGTAATCGAATTAAGTTACGACACTACATAATCCGAGCATGGCCAACTGTGAGAATAATCGGGAATTTTATGGTAATCGTTAAATTTTTTAGTGTCGTAGATTGTTTCATGCTTGATTAAATCTGACGTTTGTTGAATTAAAAACAATCGAATCAAGTTACGACATTATGTAATCTAAGCATGGCCAACTGTAAGAATACAAGTATCGATAATTTACTTTCCATTTAGTTTATTAATGTCGTAGATTGCTTCGTAATTTACTAATTGTACGTTTAGTGATTATTAATTTATTTTGTTTAATTTTCGAAGAAAGCTACGACACTATATCGCAAACTCATGGCCAACAATATTTTCGCAGTAAGCCTTTTTTTTGGTTAAAAAGAGTCGTAGCTTATTTCATACTTTACTATAAATGTGACATTGTTTAGAAACCTAAACAACCGAATCAAGTTACGACACTTATGTGATTTAAGCATAACCAAATGGAATAAAACCCGAATTACGGTACAGTTAGTCGTTGATTATTTCATATTTTACTCAATTTGGCATTTATTAACCTATTAGATGTTCGAAGAAAGTTACGACTACGTTCTAAAAGCATGGCCAATTACGATATACCACTTTTAATAAATACAGTCGTAACTTGTTGCATACATTATTACAATTTCACAATCGCTAATTAAAATAAATAAATAAATAATCGAAACAAGCTACGACACTGCGTCATCGAAACATAGCCAACTATTGTACAGTCTGTAGAATAATCAACTAGAAGAGTTAAAGAGCGAGAGAGATGGAGAGATTTTGCGCATTTCCGCATATTAACTTTGACATTTTCATTCTATCTCTATTCAATTATTATTATTACTATTATTATTATTGATGCAAAGAGACCTTAAGACCACCACCAGTCTCATTATCCATCCGGTCTTAGCCCCCTTACCCCCTCACCAACCCCCTCCTTATGAACCAACACTACATTCAACTGTCTTTACACCGCGACTAATCTATTACGTAATAATTTACAAGCCAACTAGATAGCCGGTTTATTATTATTATTAGCCGTCTCGACTAGGAAGAATGCGATAAAAATAGAATAATTGACGTGTTGGATAGAGATGGTGATATTTGTTAGAGGAAGAGGGAGATAGAATGACTAAATACTAGACAGAGGCCAGACGTTCTCTCCTAAACAGTGTAGTTATCTATTTATGTGTATGTGTTAGTGTTTTGTTTAATGCGTGTGTGTGTGGTGAGTGTGCGTAATATCGAGGACGGAAGAGAATGTTTAACAAATCTATAAATCTATCTCTTTCTATTCCACACACTCTAATTGACGATTATATAAAAATCAATCGATAGAGCGAGACGGTTGTATCGTTTGTTTTTGGGGGTTTTCTAGTCGAATTTGAGCAATCCATCCATTGTGATTGATGGGAAATGGGCGGAGTTTGGGTCGTGGGTCAAGACACCTGCGCCACCAATTGGATCGGTGGAGCCACACCAAAATGGGACATACCTTCCGTAAAAAAAAAGAGAAAAAACCAACAAGGAAGACATACACAAATCAATTATTTGTGCAATAGAAAGAAACGGATTATATATCGGAAAATTGTGGACGCCCCCTGTAATATTATCCAATCGTTGACCTTTACCGGGCTATAATTGGACGAATTTTTCCGAAATAAACCGCCGGAAAAAAATCGGTAGAATTTACGAAAAATCGCACCATCTCTGTCGCGCCCATTGGCCGAAACGATTTTATATTTAAGCATAGTTGGCTGTGTATCAAATTTTGTTTTATTTCAAATTTTTCTTACGTTTTTTTTGTTTGTTTGTTGTTGTGTTGTTTATTTCAAGGCGCACTTGACCGAAACACGCAAATATAATCCGATGCCAAATCGACATTCTAAATCGGGATTTTGTTAA
Source organism: Hycleus cichorii (assembly GCA_013841215.1). Taxonomy (NCBI): domain Eukaryota; kingdom Metazoa; phylum Arthropoda; class Insecta; order Coleoptera; family Meloidae; genus Hycleus; species Hycleus cichorii. Next base: position 8,793 of record JACDRQ010000938.1, read on the forward strand.
AAAAAAATGAAATGTGAAAAAGTACACTTCCGGTGTGAAAAATTGCACATTTTTCACCGATAATAATAATAATAATGATAATAAAAACAAACGACACTCGATTCGGAGTCCATTCATAAATTTCGACGATTTCCATTAATTAACAATAATTTAAATTTTTTTCTAATTAAATAAATTAAATTAGAAAAAACAAAAAAAAAACAAACGAAGACACCTGTTACGAAACGTAGACTTGGGTCAGGTAGTCGACCGGTGTCGGCGACGACATCATCGCCGTCTCATCTTTCCATCATAAATTATTATCATTATTATCATCATCATCAATAATAATAATATTACCAAAATCAAAGCGTTATTTTCGAATCTAGTTAGCCAATTGCAATTGTTTATAAATTCGAGAAAACGCACACTAGTTTTTCAACAAAATCGAATCAAGTTAGTCGTGCAATTGTTCAATAAAAAACAAAAAAACAAAAAAAAACACTCGATTTTACCTTTCAAGCTCATTTTCGCGTTGTCTGTACAACCGAAAAAACAATTATTATAATTAATTACAATTAAATTAAATTAAAATTATATAATTAATTAATTAATTAAAACTCACCGATTTCGGATCATCCAATAGATTTCGTCTTCAGTTAAATTCCTATGGGTGATATTCGTGGGTATGGTTGCATTGATAAAATAAACCCTCGGTATTATCCCAATTCGGCTACCATCACCATTATCATTATTATTATTATTGTTATCATTCAAAATACCATCGTTTTTATGGTTTTGTTCTAAAGGTACACTGCCGACTTGATTTGTTGTAATGATTGTTATAATTAGGAAGATTGGCCACCCTGATGACACCATCATCATCATCATCATCGTCATCGAAGTGTAAAAACGTGTAAATCCGTATACCACGATTGTCGTTTGTTTGTTTGTTTTTCTATAAAAAAAAGTCGATCGATTGTTTCGATTTATTGTTGTTTTATGTAAATAATCAACGCCTTCTTTGCAGAGATGTTGTCCCGACTGTTGTACAATTTAAACTAAGGTGTCTTATTATTAGAATCGCTCGTATAGCAAGAGTTATATATCCTCTATACATACATAAAAGTGTTGAAGGGGAAACGTCACACATACTCACATTATAATGTACATAATGTATGTAATAGTATATAAAATGAAACTATCTAGATATATAAGGATTTTGTTTTATTCATTTGTTGTCGATTTTGTAGAAATGTCGGTTTTTTCTTGCTTACAAATTGCCTCGAAACGACACGGAATTGCGGAAAAATCGGCCATTTTCCCACCGTAACCACCCCATCGATATAATCGAAAAAACTTAGTTGCCATTGGTTTCAATTGGAAACAACCGAAAACATAGTTGTTCGTTCGTCGATAAATCAATGGTAACTATGTTGATTGTAGAAATTTTGTTAAAATATTTATAATTCGAAAATTTTTGATAAATTCTATAATTTTCGTTATTATTTGAGTTTTTCCGAATTAAATTACGAGAATTTACCGATTTTCCATCGGCAATTGCGCCAAAATTAAAAAAAATTATAAAAAACATAGCGACCATTGATTTGATTGTTCAATTTTGTTTCGTCGTAAATCAATGGTAACTATGTTTTTGGTTATTTCCAATTGAAGCCAATAATAATAAAATTTCGTTTTATTAAATTTTTTCAAATTAAATCCCGATTTTCCACCGTTAATTACCCGAAAAATCGGCAATAATCAAAAAAACATTGTTCGATTTTATTGCGGCGATAAATCAGAGGTGACTACGTTCGTTAGCTCGACAATTCGAAATAATTCAAACAAACGCAGTTGCCATTGATCGAATTTTTGTTCAATTTTGTTTCGGTGACGAATCAATGGCGACTATGTTGATTTAATTCGAAATAATCAAGAAAACGGTTTTCGTTGTTTAAATTTTGTTTTCGTGCGATAAATCAATGGTAACTGTGTTGATTGTCGATGAAACATTTGAAATTCGATGGAAAACGAAAATTTCGTAATTTTCATTAATAATTCAATAGTTTTCTGGAAATTTATTGAATCTTACACAATATTCAACAGGGTGATTTACAATTATATAGAAAGACGCAATTTTATTAATCTAGTCGGTTAATTTCAACTGGATTTTATTCAATTGTCACAATTAAAAAAAACAATCATCCAATTTTTAATTAATTATAATTAACGTAAAACAAAACAAAATCGTTCAATTTTATTTATTACACACAGCAAACTACGATTAATCGTTAAAATAGATTTATTAATTAACGACTTGATAATTATAGTAGGCGATAATTGTGAATCATCCTGTATATGGTTGATGTTTTGTGTATAAAGTAGGCGTTGATTTTATATTTTGTTTTTCTTTTTTTTCCGATTTAAATCATAGGTAACTGTAAAAATTTCGAAAAATCGTTGGAAAATTGTGCAATTTTTTTTGATAAAGTAGACAACGAATAAAAACAAGAAAATATAGTAGGCGATGAATTTTTCCGTTTTTTTTATATAAACAGTTGAAATTAAAGCCATAGTCTACTATTATTATTTTAATCATGGCTTACAATGTACAATTGGCTGTGGATTCGGGTACGTAAGTCGCAGCCTATTTCGTTCTACAATAATTAACTTGTTATTTATTGATGTAATAACTATGGTGTCGTAGATTGATTCATACATTAATAAATGTCAAATTTAGTGAAGTATGAAGCAATCTACGATATCGAGTAACTGAGCCAGAGCCAACTATGACGTATATACCGTATATTGGATATTTTATAGTAATTTAAGTTGGCGTTGATTTTGAATTTTTAAACAGAAGAATAACCACAAGGCTCTGCGATTTGTGGGGAGAATTTGAAAAATGTCCGTTCTGTTCGGGACACTCGGTATGTCGGAGTGAAATAACGGAAAAGACCGGGGCGGAAGGGGGACGTTTTTTACTTGTTTTTCGACAAAATTTTTATTTCTTTTGTTACAATTTTTTCTTAATTTTATGTTAAAATAGACAACAATAAGAAAAAAATATCGAAAAATTTGAATTTAAAATTAGATTTTTATTATAAAATATGATTGTCGAAATTTCTCCATTTTTATTTATCTATTTATCTATTTATTTATTTATTTATAATTTTAAATTAAACAGACAGCCGGCTAGACATTGTGTCTCTTTTAAATTTTTCAATTGTTACTATAATGATATATAAATACACACATACAGGGTGTACCACACTAGATCAAATCGGCTATGCTTTCAATATGTCGTAGCTTATTTCATACTTTATTAAATTTAACATTTGCTAATGTTGGTTCAATCAAACAAACAAAACAAAAAAGATGAAACAAGCTACGACGTATTTTAATAAAAACCAAAGCCAACTATGAAATAAAATCGTATTGTACACCCTGTATATGCGCATGCAATAAATCATAATTCTACCAGAGATTTCCATCATCAAGTGTCTAAACTGTGCGATAAAAATTAATTGACCCGAATACAACAATTTATTTCCGCATATTTGGGGTTAATTTTTAAATTAGATTATTTGAAAAAAAATCACCGAAATCTAGTTACTTTTTGAACAATTGATATAAACAATATGGCAACTGGCAGTGTCGTAGCTATATTCGGACACTTACAAATGAGACATTTGATAAATTACGAAGTAATCTACGACGTTATTTATAGATGTATAATTGAGGCATGGCCGACTACAAAATTGGGGTAAATTAAAAAATAGGCTCACTTGATTTTGTAATTGAACCAAAAAAAAAATTAAAACTTCACCCCAATTAAATTACACCACTTTGATTAAATTTTATTTATATTGACCTAAATCTAGTTAGTGTTTTTATCAAACAATTGAAATCGACAATAATATACAGGGTGAACAATTGTATTTCATCTCGTAGTTGGCCATGGTTTTAGATATGTTGAATTTAGTGAAATATGAAACAATCTACGACACTATAATTAATCACGCAATTGGCCCATTTGATACGTAATATTGTAGCTTTATTGTGCCAGATTTGATATTCGTTAATGTATTTTTTTCAGATAGATGAACAAAGTTACGATACTACGTAAAAACCATAGCCAACTATCGGGTAAAATATAATACAATAATTACGACATGGCCTACTAGAGATTTAGTTATATTTCAAAATAGGCTTATTTGATTTTGAGATTTTAATCGATTTCTTTTGTTTTCTCTTATTTTCGATAATAACAATTGATAAAAAAAAAATTATTTATATTGACCCAAATCTAGTTACTGTTTTATTAAACAATAGAATAACGATATTTGCTCTCGTAGTTGGCCATGGTTTCAAATTTATGTTAAATATGAAGTAAGCTACGACACTATGTAACCAAACATGGCCAACGATGACGTGTAAGTAGACATATTTAAAAATAGGCTTACTTGATTTTAATAGATTTCTTCTGTTCTTTCTTTATTTTCATTAACAATAGTAATCTAGTGATTGGTTCATAGAACAATTGAAGTAAACAATATCGAATATACAGGGTGAATGGATATCAATATTTAACCTTACAGTGGGCCATGGTTTTAATTTGTTAAATTTAATAAAATATGAAGCAATCTAGTTACTGGTTTATAAAACAATTGAAATAAACAATATCGAATGTATAGGATATTTCACTATGTAACTAAAGCATGGCCAACTACGACATATTGGAAGACATATTTAAAAATTGGCTTACTTGATTGATTTCTTTTGTTTTTTTTTAGTTAGTTTCAATAAGAACAATTGAAAAAAAAGTAAGTAAATCATTTTTGATTAAATTGACTCAGAATCTAGTTACCGTTTTGTAAAACAACAGAAATAAACAATATTGAAGGTACAGGGTGAACAACGATATTTCGCTCCACAGTAGGCCATGATATTAGATTTACTAAAATATGAAGTTATCTACGACGATATATAATTAAAGCCTAGCCAACTACGACGTATAGGTTGACATATTTAAAAATAGGCTACTTGATTCTGTGATTTTAATCAATTTCTTCTGTTTTTCTTTTTTTATTAAATTTGTATAACAATTGACAAATAAAAGGATAATTCTTTACCCTAAAAAATCACAA
>JACDRQ010000939.1:0-13904 GCA_013841215.1 Hycleus cichorii
GTGGTGTGGAAAGAAGCACATTTATTACTTTTCCATTCAACAATTCTAAATTTACAGAAAAATCATCAGATTTGAACAGATCATTTAGCACTATAGACTTTAAAAATAGGTCTTTATTAAATTTTAGGTGTTTTTGAGCTTAGAGCAACCACAAAAACTGTTGAAAGTTTTCGGTCTTTTGCAACGATAAAGGTGACATCTATTGATTTCTCCATTGAACTACAATGTTGAAACGACACCAACATATCGCCTTCCTTTTCTCAAGCCATGATCGATCACTCTATATACCTCATTGTCATTGTTTCACACATAACCTCTAATTTATTGATATTTAAATAACTATGAGTCACAATTAATTAATTAATTCAGTGAATAGAAAAATTTGATTGTATTTTACGAAGATGTTCAATTTTTGGTCAAAGCCTGATCCCAAAGGTAACCAGAGATTTGCTATTTTCCTTTTATAAATTAATAAAATATTGTTTTTATTACGAAATAATGTCAGAGGAGCAACGTCAAGTCGAACGCCAATTGAGAAGAGTTGATCGCGATTTAGAACGGGACCGCCGTGAATTAGAACGCGACGAGAAGAAGATTGTAATTCACTAACCGATTTTTCAACAATTTCAAGTCAATTTAGAGTCATGATTGTAGGAAATGGAAATAAAGAAATTGGCAAAACAAGGCAACACCGAGGGTTGTAAATTGTTAGCAAAGCAATTGGTACAGTTGCGGAAACAGAAGACACGTTCATATCAGGCTACTAGTAAAGTCAAGGGTATTTCGGCGCAGAATAAAGCAATGGGGGCTAATGTTAAACTAGCGAATGCAATGGGTGTTGCTGGCAAAACAATGGGCGATATGAATCGTTTAATGAAACCCGAACAGATTGCCGCTACCGTTAATGCATTTAGTAAAGAATCTATGAAAATGGAGATGACTGACGAAATGAGTAAATATTGATTTGATTGTTAATATCGATTCATTTATTTTGTAATTTTCTAGTCAACGATACTTTGGATGATATATTAACAGAGTCCGGTGATGAGGAAGAGAGTGATAATATTATTACGCAAGTCTTGGATGAGATCGGTATTGAAATTAGTGGTAAAATGGCCGGTGCACCGTTGCCAGAACATGGGAAAATCGGCGAAAATAGCAAGAAACATCAAGAATTAACTGATGAAGAAATTGAAGCACAACTAGCCAAATTGAGAGCTTAATTTAATTATTTTTATTTATTATTGTTACATACAGCTTTCAGATTAAATATTTCGCAAAAAATAAATTGTTTATATATAAATTAGTTGGGTTACATCCACCCTCATTGTGCATGAGGCCTACAAGTGAAACCACTGTGCACATTATTTTCGCCATTCGACAATGCAAAGCTTTTTAAAATAAAGTGAAGCGAAGTGTTGGTAATGTAGACAAGCCGACCCACGTTGTTTTAAAACAGGCGATATAAGAGAACATGTTTGAAGGATTATTCGGAATGGTTTGTATGAAATGAAAGATGACTCGATAATGGAATATTTAGCTATAATTCTAATATACATATTTTTAAAATTGCTGTACAGTTCGCAATGCTACCTTGGAGGAAAATCGTTAAAATCATTATCATTAACTTTTATTCTATTATAAAACTGTTTACATAAAGTTCAAATAACAATAGTTGCGATTTAAATGAAACTATATATGTTCACTGAAATAAAGGAGTTGCATTAATAAATTGGCAATTTGATAATAAATCAATGCATAGAAGAGCTGATTGACCGAGTCGAGACATTATTTATAATAAGATGAGACAATAAATATTTTAAAAATGAATATAATAAAAATTGATCGCAATAAAACCAGCCATAATAGAATATTATAATCAAGCATCCATCATCCATGTAAGTGTTCTTTTATTCAAGTTTAAATTAAAAACAATATTCAAACAAAATGAAAACAATTATGCAAAGATATCGATTCGATTGATCCGATTTATATGTAGAACGAATAAGTTTCTAATTGATTATAGACACATACATTTTTTTTTTAAATATATACAAGTGTAAATATGAGCAAAACTTGATGTTCGCACAAATACAATTGTGCAAATATCAAGTTCTACACAAATTCTTCCAATATTTTGCCATTCTTTTATTAATTTTTTTATGATTATTTTTTTAAATAATTGTTTTATTATTAAATTATTATAATATTGAAAGGATTAAAAATTACTCACACTCCACACGTAATTAATTTTGTCAAAATAAACGCCTGCTGTTTTATTATTATTATTATTATTCTGTTAAATACTGCAGAGTTGAATATAATTATCAGTATTTAGTGCTAGTAGTGTTGCTATAATATTTAAAAATTATAACCATTATAATCATAATATAAAGCATCAATTTCTCAGTCTCTTTAATTATAAATTTTGATCGCCTTTTCTAAATAATTAAAACGTGACCGTTTTGGAGCTTTATTCACATGATCTAATCCTAACCATGGTTTCGGACTTCCTAAATTGATCAAATTCAATACAATTTTGAAATAATTTGTAATCAAATAATTTACCTTGATTAGGTGATGGTCGAAAATCGGCTAAATTAACAATATATTCATCATCTTGTAGGACTTGTTGTCTACCCATTGCAACAATTGAAAATTTATATTTTTCAAATTCTTTATCTGGCACACCCAAACGTTTCTGTATGCGTTCTTTAATTTTTGTAAACGGTTCACCTTGTTTAATTTTCATTAAAAATGGTATACCAAATGTTGAGAATACTTCTTTTTGAAAATGTGCACACGATATTAATAATTCATCATCTTGTATAATTAATTCATCTTTTGGTATTTCTTCAATACGATAGATTTTCGCTGTACCCACAACTAATTGTTCCAATAACGTATTCTCACTTGGACCCAATGATACTTTATTGCAACTAACTTCAGTAAAACTATATGGAAAATAATTAATTAAACATATATGCAATAGTATAATTAAATTAATATTACCGTAATTTGCCGGTACTATTTTCACCAAATTCAATTTGTTTTTTGGCTTCTTCTAACAGATCAGCCACTGTACCACGCTTATTTGGATATAATATCAATTCCTTTTCTTCTATAACATTCGGTCCCAAATAAATACATTTAAATTGTTTCTTATTTTCTAATTCATTAACACGAATACTTAATTGTTGATAAAAGATCTTCTTCGGTGCTTTCGGTTTTGTAAACACTAATAAATCTTTTAATGTACCTTCAAATGTACAACGTAATGGATGCCCTGGTGTATCTTTATAACTGGAATTCATCGAACTTGAATTTGAATTGAATTAATAATAATTTTGATAATAAATAATTTACCTTTGGCATTTGAAAAATTGTAATAAATATGGATCGGTGCCGACACGTTGTGCAACAGCTCTAGCTAATTGATCATATGTCATACGTTGTGATAATTCCATTGTAAAGCCTGGATCATTCGGTGTACATTTATCAACAAATGTTACTTCAACACGATAAAATAAATCTTTAAAATAATCAACACAAGTCGGAAGATCAGAGAATTCTTCACGTTCCTCTTTTTCAAACAATATAATATCACCATCCATTAATTCATCTAATACCTTCTCTAACGGATCATTTAGATTTGTAATTTTCTCAATCATATTAGGCCTAATTTCTTCATATAATACTAATTCTGTATCGGGTGGGAAACCAGCACGTTCATTTAATAATGGTATTAAATCACTTAATTTACTATTAACTGGTAAATAACTATGTCCACAATAATGTATCTTCTTTTGTTTGGGATCGTACATTTTAAAAAATAATAAAACATCAGTTTCTTTATCAAAACTAGGTAATGCAGTTAAACCACTATCTGGTGGTAATAATTCCAAAAATATTATCCATGGATTTTGATTTTCAGCCATATCGATAACGGCTTTATGCATTTCAGTTTCTAAATCTAATATACTTGGACGCATTGTTTGATTTGAACGTTGACTAAATGGCCATGGTCGTATTTGTTCACTTGGATATTTAAATGCATCAGATAACATATCTAACATTTCAGCTACTGTTGCCATTTTTTTAATTTTAAATACACGAAATAATGGCCGATCTGGATCGTATAAATCATTACCTTGATGTCCATCAAAACTATCTTCTAATAATACATTTATAGTCATGTATAAATGGGCTTCATTGCGTTCTTTACGTCGAACTTGTTCCATTCGTTTCTCTTCAGCTAAACGTACAGCCAATTCACTCGGTATATCGGCATCTGTAACTTCTTGTAAAACATTTGGTAATTCTGAATCACGTATATAGACTAGCATATAAGCATTTGTGCAATGCTTTACTGTCATATTCATATCTTCATCATGACCACCGTAATTATGTTCGATTGCTTCCTGTTTTGTACAACGCGATACAACATCATCGTCAAATTTACACCATTTACCATCACCTAGATTAATTATAATTCATCAATTATATAGATTTTTATTCGAATTTACCTTTAGGATTGATGAAAACAACATAATGACCACCGTGATTATCACCAGAATGGACTAGAACAGCATGTAAAGTATAATTGGCTGGATTATTTGGATCCGGTTCTTGTAAATAAGCATCTAATGATATTTTCTCATGGAATTCAAAACGATCATTAAATTTAACTGAACAATCTGTTATTGGATCATATTGGAATCGCATCAAATGTAAATGTAATACAGGTGGAAACGCTGAAAATATAACACCCTTTTCAGCATCTTGTAAACCATGTTCACCAGCATCATATTTATTATCACCATCTAATGTTTCTTTCGCTATATAGTCTTTGAATGATTCATCAACTGGATAAAATCAAATTAATAATCGAATTAATTCAATCGAATTAAACTTACTATTCTTTTTGCCTTTAATATTAAGTTGAATATCGTAGAAGGTTTCAGAACGTGTACTTGAATAATCGACATTTTTACAACGTATATAAGAAATCATCTTGCCTTCGAATAATTTCGGAACAGTACCTTCAACACATGTCCCTTTCATTTTACTTTCTAATTTATCTAATAGGACCCTAAGGAATTCCTGTACGTCATGTTGCATGAATGAATCTAATGTTTCCCAACCGAAACTCTTTGTTAATTTCTTTGTACCAACTGGTTTATCACAAAATTGTAATTCATGAAAAACACGTTGTAATGCTAATGCAACCGATTTTGTTGAATCATCAGATTCTGTTGGCATTTTATATACAGCTTTACGTAATTGATTTGTAAAATATAATGTTTGCAATAATGAATTCATATAGCATGTTGCACCTTGATTTTTTAAACCAACATAACCTGTATGCTTTTTACTATCCCATGATACACCATGCGGTGCATCGGCAACAACATGTACTTCTAATGTTATTGCATCATCTTTTATATAACCTTTTTCTGGATCTAATACATCATTCCATGTCATAAAATGTGAAAAACCCCAATCATTCTCTTTCGAATAGAATAAATGTTGGATTTTACGTGAAAATGGTTCACCATCAGAACGAACCGATAATAAACGTAATTCAGCAACAGCATAACATGACCATGAACTAGATTCACTTTCACCATTACATTGTAGAAAGAAGCCAAGTGATCGTTGTGCTGTACGATCTTGACCATGACTATTGCGCGGCATTACCATTATTTTCCATGGTAAATTACGCACATAGCATGGGGGCGATAATGCTGAATCCTGAGGAAAATTTATTAAACACAGATGCATTATTGGTAAATTGCCAAACATTATCAACACACACACAATTTTATAATTTACAAATGGACATACAGTTGACCTGACCTATGTTCTTGACTTAAATTAAAATGTAAATTGTGATATTTTAGCTATAAATAAAACTGTATTTCTGGTAAAAACTAATAATAATTAAAATTCCGACAACTTTCCAAATATTTGATATAAAAACCATCTAAATAGAAATCTAACATTACCATTACTTTGGAATAATTGGCACAAATTGCTTAACACCTACAATTTTATAAATCTTTGAACAATTACTAAAATTAGAGAAAATCATTTCCAATAAAATCCCTCTCGATAATTCATTCATTAAAAATAAATAGACCCAAAAACAATTTTATAGATATACCCTGTTTTAAAACAACTATTTTATATCTCTGTAATTTTATCCTTGCGGCTGACCTTTGAGAATCAAGGAAATAATTCTGATCTAATCAATAAGCTATAGTTATATTAAATTAAATTAAAAATGCAATCTATATCAATAAGGTATAAATCGCTGATTTATTCATAGCAAGGTTAATTTAACAAAAAAATCTTTAGTGGTTACTCTACAAAATTTAAGTAACGACATACGGTTATCGTTATCGAATTGGAACCTACAAGAATCGATGTGGTTGACAAATTTAATTAGTAGTTAAATCTCTAATAATTAGAATTTGGATTTTTTTTTATATAGTTGTGGATAAGTTGGCAACTGTATAGACAAATCGAAAGGCCAACTTTTCTAGACATTAATAGAATAAATAGAAAGGATGGAATGTCAAATAAAGTTGAATTTATTCGTAATTACCTTCAATTTACTGAAATTCTGTACGGTATATCGAAATGTTGCCTCGGATCTCGCCTCATCCTCTTCCATATTAGCATCTTGTATTGGCATATTAGGATCTGGTTGTGGTCCAATTATAACATCACCATTCTGTGTTTGATCCATTTCATTACCACCAGTGTCAATTGATTCGGCTGTTGTTACTTTGATATTAAAAATAAAAATAAATAAATAAACAAATCAATTGGGCTGTTTTTGTTTCAGCCAGCTCACCTTCTTGGGTGTCCATCTCTTCGACATCATTATTTGGATTATTGTGTGGATTCTCGTCGTTCCTTCGATATTGTCCTGTGACGTGGTTCATATTGACGGATGGTGGCGTTTTGGCCGCCCCCGTCGTTGTTACTGTCGTTGTTGTTGTTGTATTTGTAACTAATGTTGTTGTTATTGTTATTAATTTATCTTTATTTGAGAAGCCAAATAAAACAACACCACCACCGCCACTACTATTTTTATTCTTTTTATTACTAACAATTTGTTGATCTTTATCTGTTATTAAATAATAATTATTTAAATTTTGATTACCAGGTGGATTATTGGTGTTGGTTTTTGTTGTGGTGCCAGTAGAGGTGACGGTAGTTAATTTAACAAAATGTTTACTCGTAACGCGACCAATTCTTGCTGTTTTTTATACCCTCGATTAGAGGGCTGTACACAAAGCACATATATTAAACTTTATTAAATATCGATTATTTTTCTATTATATTCGATTTTTCTTTCAATTAAAAAAAAAACAAACAAACAATAAAATCAAAAATGAGACAATTCTCGATACCAATATGACACGTGACGGAATCTCTTGATCTATTTAAAATAATCACACAACAATATACTTACAAATATTAACTTGGATTTTATTTTAAATTACTCGATTTATTTATTTATTTATAAATAAATTGAGTTTTCTATTTGAATTTATTTATTTTTGTGTAATTGCCAAACGTTCCATTCTCACGGCGAAAATAAACAAAATGGTGGCATTTTCACGATTAATCCACCGTTGCCACAACCATCCGCAATCGCCCCTTTAACCGCCAAACCACAACGCTCAAAAAATCCAAAAATACCATAATCGATGCATAATCGACCAAAATGTTGAAGATTATCGATATAAACTTGTAACAATACAGAAATATCGTCGATTTGATTTTAATTAATTAGAAAAACTGGGATATTATGGCAGAAATTATCGACAAGCCGGCAATGTTGCACAAAATGGAGACACGAGACCAGGGATGCCAATATTTCATTACAATAAATTAAAAACCACTAATTCGGGAGCTACAATTATTCTTGTCGACCAATAGGAGGCTAACGCGGTAATTTGGAGTAATTTGAAAATTCTAAATTATCGTGATAAAAACGAAAGTTTTTTAAAGTGAAAGTTGGATTATGCAATTCGTAACGGTTATTAGAATTAAATAGAAATAGAACAAGATTCGATTTTTATTTTTAGTGATTTGGCTCATTTTAGATGAGAAAATTTGTGAAATTTTCGGTAAAAAGTGGCGAGACTATGAAAGCGACATTGATAAATTATTATGTAAGTTCCAGAGAGAATACTTTCCCACAACTTTCGTTTATTATCGAATTAATAAAATAACAAACCAATAAAATGCAGTTATCGTTACACAAATTTATGTTGAGAGAGTCGCCGATCGCCGCCAGTTCTCTCGAATATTGCATCGAATTTGATTTTAATCGGGCTATAATTTCGGCGAAAGCTCCCGTCTTTACGATAAAGAAATTGCAATTATTTCGTTAAACTTTCCTTTAAACCAAAAAAAAAATCGACTCCAATAAAAACGGCAAGAATTTTTCAAAATTGCTCCGTTTTCACCACCAACTACCGTTTCAATTTCGATCAACGCCGAGAAGTGGGTCGCCAGTTGTACGATTTTTTGGGAAAGTGAATAAAACGCCAGTTTGGGGGCCAAGGTAAAATACGATTGCAGTTGATGATGGTTGTGTGTTATCAATGTGGGTTAAAACGAAGTACAGAAAGGAAAATTATAGCATGACGCAAGAGAATTAGATTTAGGACACAATTTTCGAGTAAACAAAAAAAAAACATTACACGAATTGAGGCCAACGCAATATTTGGCCTAATTACCAAGAAATATTCCACAATTATCATCAATTGGTGCGAGTTCGAAGAGTTTTGTTCGATTATTCGGTGGTAGTAGTAGAAGTGGTGGGTGATCCCCATACATAAAACAACCGGTAGGAATGTTCACGATATTCATCCGCAAACCGACAATCATGCTGTTTGTTTACGTTTTAACGCATCTACCATTGATTTATAGTGCAGTGGTAACGTCTAAAAGTGGAGGTTTTCCGAAATTTCCATTATTGAACGAATGCGGCCAACGTTTCGTACAATGGAAACCGGAACGCGAAGCGAGAGTCATCGGCGGGCAAGAGCCCCCATACGGGGCTATACCATGGCAGATTGAGTTGCGTCGCGGCAATAAACACCAGTGCGGCGGTACGTTAATTAGCCCACGTTTAGTGATAACAGCCGCACATTGTTGGATTGAAGGCTTGACCGCTATAGCCGGCGCCCATGGACCGCTTGGTACATCACCATTCGAACAAATCCTCAAGGTAATCGATAATCCTACCATCTAAAACTTTAATAATCATCCAAGAATTCTCTTAAAGGTTGAACGAGCCATCAAACATCCCGATTTTCGTAAATTAGGCCCATATAGCCACGATATCGCCGTATTATTACTAGCCCACCCGGGTTTCTCGTTGAGTCCGCTAGTACACCCTGCTTGTTTCGCAACAGAATCACCGCCACCGGGTACTTGGTGCGAAGTCAGCGGCTGGGGGGCTCAAGATCCGCAATCACCGGACCGTCTATCGCCAGTACTCCGTTCAGCTGCCGTACCGCTCTTATCGCTGGAAACGTGCCGTAAAGACAACATCTACGGCGGTCGTCACCAACCCATCTTGGATTCGATGGTGTGCGCTGGACATTTACGCGGCGGTATCGACGCTTGCGGCGGTGATTCCGGCGGACCTCTAGTCTGCGAACGAGACGGTAAACACCTATTTACCGGTATCGTATCCTGGGGGGATGGTTGTGCGAAGAAAGATCGTCCTGGTGTCTATACGAGAGTCTCAAGTTTTCTACCGTGGATCCGGGATTGTGCTGGAAAATTAGGCGTTGATTACGATTTTTAAACAAAACAAAGAGGATTCGTTTTAGAAATACCTCTGTTGTTGGCTTCATCCAGATTGGATTCGATCATTTATCATTTTTATTTATAACAATAGAGTTGAATGAATAAATGATGAGTCCGTGCACCCGAGACGCACCTTCCAAGTTCGACGATTTTGCCTAATTTAAATAGCCCAAAACAATGGTTATACCTGGAAAGAATTCGGGATCTGTAACTGAAAACAACAATCAAATCTACAATGCTATTATTTTGTCATTTACAATGTTTCATAAAAGTAGATCATCATTATTATTATTACAGGAATACAATAAGAACAAAAATTATAATTAGAAGAACGAATCGAACAAGAATTCTGTTGTTTTAACAAATTATAATACGATTTCTATCGAATAATTAGCGAAATTAAATCAAATCTAGAGAAAATCCCTCAATTGATCGCAGTAAATTCCAATTTAAGCGCAACATATTGTCATACAAAGACTAGAATAATAAAATCAAATATCTCCAAATAAACAAAATAGATTAACAGAGGATTTGATTAATTATCATAATAATAATAATAGTGCTGCAAGATTTTATCACAGAATACAAAATGATTTAAAATTCGTTATTATAAACACCCAAAATTATTTAAATTATAATAGTTAAAAAAATTATCAATAATTATAAAGCATTCTTATGCGGTACCCATGTCTTTTTTATATGATCGAAACGATGGCCCAACCATTGCGATTCAAGTAGATTATAACGATCCATACTCAAAAATAACGGTTTGCCTCGTCTAAAACAACAAAAAATTAACAAAAATTAACAACATTCCAATAATAGTATACTTTAAATCTCGATCTTCTTCATCGAATTCATCTAAATATAATGAGCCCCAAAGACAAGCCCTATGTCCGCGTATAACAACAATATAAGTAGATGTAACAACAAGATAAATACCAGTACCAGCACCACATTCTAGAGCATGTGCTGTAGCCTCGCAGATATTTTGTTGTTTACAACAGATTTGTTTCAAACAAACTATAGTACCGCATAAGAGACATATTCCGACTTCTTGTGGTACAGATTGGCATTGGCTGCACGGACGATCGTGATAATACTAAAATTATAATCGTTAATAATCGTATTGGTTAATTAATAATCAACTTACAGTGAATATTTTCTCGTATTCTCTAGGTAAGGCCATTAATCTTGGTGTATGCCACGTTATATGTTGATCGATAATAAATGATCTAGCTGCAATTTGACTTTTTTCGATAAATATAGCAAATTGATTACACCATTGTTGTGGTGATTGTATAAACATTTTCGTATTCATTGGCCAATTTAATGCTAACGATGAATTGAAACGTTCATAATCTATAGGTTCTTGTATTAAATCTAAATAGTAAATTAAATTGATAAATTCATTCTCATTTGAATTTATATTTGGTAATTGTTGTTGATAAATATGATATTTTAATAATGCAGCAATACGTAAGAATGGTAAACATAAATTTTGTAATTTCTGTTCGAAATTGAATAGTTTCCGTTCGAAATTATTATTGTATTGATAATTATATTGATGATTATCATCATCATCCATCATATAAAGATCAGTATGGCCTAAATAACGATAAATTAAACCTAATGCATCATTTAGATTTGTTATTGAATTCTCATTTGATGTTTGTATAATACGTGCACGGTCTGTATTGTTTAAACCGCACGATAGTTGCGTTACAATTTGATAATATAATAAATTATAGATCATTTGGACTGTTGTTGTGAAATATACTGAAATTTTGGAAAATTAATAATCGATGTAATAATTATAATAATAATTACCTTGTTCTAAATGTAGCGGTAATAATAAAACGAATTGTAAAAGTAAAGCTATTGGATCTTTAAGTAATAACGGCACTTCATGTTCGATCGGTGCTAGAGCTGTATCGCTTGGTGGTTTCGGTGGTAGACCGCATAATTGTTGGAAAGTCATCCAAGCCGGCCACATTGCTAATACTCTTGCAACACGAGCATGCACTGATAAGACATGCAATAAAGGAACTATAAACAAATTAATTAATCAACAATTTAACACAACAATATTTCAATACCTATACAATCTCGAATTGGTAATAAATTATTCGTAATAGTATCATTTTGTGTAATTAAAGTACCACCTCTTTGTATCAATTCAACTTCTAGATTTGTACGTGCTATTGATGTTACAAATAGAAATAAACTTTGCGGTATTGGTTTATCACTTTTCGGTTTAAACATTGGTTTTAATTGTGTACTACTAGTCATAACTTCCATTATTTTACCAATTGATTCAGCTAAATTTGTATTGCTCGGTTTTTGATCGTTCTCTTTTAAAAATTCACTAATTTCATCTAAAATTTCGGTCATTGTTGATTTTGTTGAACGTACAACTTGGGCACATTCACCTAATTGTGGTGCTAGCGGTAATACAGAATTTGCCAATTGTCTACACAATGGACACAAATATTCACCCCTAAAATTACATTGAATAATAATAATAATAGTGGAAAAATTAGAAATTATTACTTTTCCGGCGACAATCCGAATTGGCGATCTTGCGGCCCTAATGAGTGTAAATATGATGTTAAACAATCTAAATGTAAATGATGGCCGCAAGTTTGTACGTGTACACCACCATCCCAGCCGAGATTCACTGATAAATACCACGATTTCGGATCGAAATGGCGATCTAATTCTTCTAAACGTCGATCGAATTCGGCAGCTAAAGTATCATCACGTCGTAAATTTAAACGTTCATCTTCTGTTGTCGGTAGAATTGGACGTTCCGGTTGATTTGTACGCCGTCTATGGCCAATAACACTAGTTGCTTGTACTAAAACAACTAAACCCATTGGTTTATCTTCAGTACTTGGTGTACTTGTATTGCAAATAACACAATCGTATTCTTTTTTCGTTTCTAATATACTCTCATCTTTATTGTCCATTAAATCATCAATTAACGGTTCATCAGTTTCCATTGTACGTTCCATAAATTGTTTCTGTTTCGATGCAAATTCCTCCATTAATTTCTGTTGTCGTTCTTTGGCACGTCGACGGCGTTCCTCTTTCTCGCGTAATTTCCTCTCTTCATCGCGTTCCTCTTGAGTTGGCCATAATTTCAATCGAGTCTCTTCAATACATTTCTTACAATTCTCATCTAATCGAGCGATTTTATGTAATAATTTACTAATAAAGAATGGTCCATCACCGATAAAACCATCATTAGATTGGGTATTTGATGTACTTTGTTGTTCATTTACCGGCCGATAACTATCCGGACGGCCGCTTAATTGTGCGTGTAATTTCAATAATAACGATATAATACTTTCGTTGAATTTTAATGTTGGTGGACTTGTACTTGTTCCAGTGATTGTTGATATTTTACGATAACAATAAGGACGATGATGATGATGATGATGATGATGGTGATGATGATGATGGTGGTGATGTTGTTGTGTTGTTGGTACTAATTCATTTGATGTACTCGGTTGTGGCCAACTATGTTGTGGACGTCCAATTTCATTACCGGCAATCAATGCTGCCAATTGTAAACGTGATGGTAATGCTGGAATTGTATTTGTTGTTGTTGTTGTTGTAGGTGGTGGTGAGATTGGTGTTGTTGGTACACGTACAGGTACAGCAATTTGCATTGTTGTTGTATTATCGATTTCCATTTGTTGTACGGCTGTTGTAGTAGTCGTCGGTATTGTTATTGTTGTTGTTAGAGGTGGTGGTAATGCTAATATACCATGATTATCACCCATTTCTGCTTCTTCTACTTGTTGTTGTTGTTGTGGTAGAATAACAATTAAACCATTATTTTGTGAATTCCATGAGGAATCTTGTAACATTAAAACATTAGTTGAATCTGTATTAACATCGGTCATTTCCGTATCAACTTCCGAGTTTTCTGAAGCTGGATCACTATCTGAACTGTACGTAACTGGTGAGACTTCCGGTTCTGGTATTAAAACAACATTATTAATAACCGTACGTAAATTATCAAATAGTGAATCAGTTTTATAAAAATTCTC
>JACDRQ010000940.1:0-13843 GCA_013841215.1 Hycleus cichorii
ATTAGCTTTCAAACGAGCCCTGGTTCAGTAGTCTAAAGCTCTACGTAAAAAATCAAATTAGTATGTCGAAACCTTTAATCATTTTTCCAGAAAACTAACAATGTGATTGGAAAGCGCTTCTAATTGGCCACACGTTGCGTGAAATTCATTAGAAAATAAGCAATATTTGCCAAGTTATGAGGGAAAATATAAAAAAAACCTGTAAAAAAATGATAAAAAACATGCTTCTGTATTTCCTTCTGTAACTCCAAATTACATCCGAATTTCAAAAAATCAAATAGGTACTTCCCTCCCTCTTGAAATGCTCTTTTAAATACCGTTTAGAACATTGAAATCAGTTCCATTTTACTAACCAACACCTTAAAAAAGCATATCAAAATTATTCCAATTTCTACTCTCTACCGGGTCGTAACTTGAGAAAAGCAAGAATTTTCGATAAACGATTTCCCCTTTAATTTTCACTCAAAAGTCAAGTTTTTGGGCTCATTTAAAAGGACATTTCAAGCTGCATATGACAAACTACATATCTTTTGGAAAGTGTGGAAATTTTGAGTTATAATTGAAAATCTAGAAGCATAAATAAAATGTTGAATAGTAGGTTATGAAATCAGTTTTTTAGCAATAGGGGGGCACATAACCTTGTTACGTTACGAGGTTATGTGATTTCATAGCCTACTGGTCAAATGGACTAATATGCACAGCTTACTTTTCCTAATAGTGCGAATTTGTGGCGTCATCAGTCCCTTTATGGAGTGAAACGTCTCCATTTACTCATACCTCGGCCTATATTCAGTTGTTTCCAATGAATCTAGAGTAAATTGATAGCAAATTGAACGAGTTTTCCCAGAGACATTTTCCGAGCGGTTTACTAATTTTTCGGAAAATTGAGGAAAACTGTTAAACCGAGCACCTGACGTGTAGGGTCTCCAGCATCCTGGGGCAATAAAGAGGCGCCCCTATTTCATTTATCAATCTGTCAATACTGCAGTCAAAGGGTTAATAATATACTTGGTACTTATTTTTTGCTATTTCATAAATTGTTCATTCATATTCGAATAAAATCACATATTCTGAGACAGAATCGAGGGTACTTTAATTAATTTCCAGTTGATTAAATTTACAAAAAAGTGACAGTACGAAAAGTCAACTGTTAATACTTAGGTCAATTGTTAATTTTTATAAAATGGCGATATTTAACAATGGCTACTAGATGTTCAAACAATAGACGAATCAAACGAGTAGAATTTGAAATTGTGTTCGAATTTCAGCACTTTTTTCTTGAAAATCACACATTTTGGTGTAAAATTGATTTATTTTACAAATTTTATCATATTTACTAAAATTTCACCGGTATTTTTAGAAATTAAATTAGAAATCCTATGTTAATTTAGGCTACCAACAATACACAACAGCGCATCCACCATTTTGTCCGCACAATTTGAATTTAATAACAATTAACAATTATTAATCAATGTTTATGATGGTTCAATTGACTGAAATGACTGATTTTTTCGTGTTTGTTTTTTCTTTAAATAGTGTTTCCAATTAGTTTATTGATTATCTTTACGGTCCGGTCGTAGTGGTTTCTTTCGTTTATTCGTTTGTAATAAATCTTTCGGACAAACTTTCGTATTGTCGGGTTTCGGATTGCACGGTTTCGGATTATCATATTCGTTACGATCATAGGAGTCGGGACGTTGTGGACAATCTGGTACTTTCTTTTTATCAGGTGCTAATAGCATTGTAAACGTGTGTAGACGGCGTTTCGGTGGCAAGAAATTCGGATCTTCTTTATATGGACACAAACGACACTCGCTTGGTTTCTCTTCGAGTTCCGTATGGCATAGATCACTATAAGCCGGATATGGGGCTTCCTGTTTTTTACACGGTTTCTAAAAAATTCATTAAAATTAATGATGATTGATATACAGAGTGTTTCAGACAAATGTTCCTAGTTCTCATGGCAGCCCCCATTAATTGCCAGCCGATTTGAAAAATATTTTGAAGATTTGTAGGGTAGTCCCTAGGGAACATTTTACCAAAATTTGAGCCTCGTCACTCATTGGGAAATTGGTGAAAAACCGCTTTAATCGGAAAATGTTGCGGTCGACCTCATTGTAAATTTAACATTAAATGATCTGCAGTGATATGGCAATCCGTGGAAAATTGTTTTTTCTCATTTTTCTTCACGAAATCTTGGAAAAACTGAAAAATTGGTTTTCCGAGGTCGATTATGAATAAAAACTTGATTAGCCACTATCAGTTGTTTACTATTATTTTACTCTTAAATAGTGTTTGTTAATTTTTTGAATTACTTGATACTTTTCTTACCGTTAAGGGGAAGCAGTACATCTCATGGTTTTAATCGGCGAAAATGTGAAGCAATTTCTCGCTCGTTCTTGGGACTACGGCAACCGAAGATAGATTTTTGAAAAGAGCATTTCTTATAGCCCTTAACGGTTTTTTTCGTTTTTCAAAATATTGATACAAGTTTGAATTACAGACGAAAATCTAACAACATGTTTTTTTTTGTATTTTTGAACAATTTGTTGTATTTTCTCTTACAACTTGGTCAATTTTGATTATTTTGCAAAAATTCTTATACTGTTAGATAGAAAATAAAAAGTTATTTTCAAATCTTTAACAAATTTTCCGATTCCGCCGTTAGTTTACTGGAAAATTCAGAAAACTTCTGTACGCTACAACAAGTTTTTTTCTACAGTTTTTATTTTACAGAATTGATCAACCACTCATTCGAAAGCTGATACAAAGGCGGGGTACAAGATAGAAATCTTTTATGATATTTTGAAAATTTCCTGAGTTATAGCAGAAAAACCAATTGGTTTTTCTGTCATTTTTTTCACATATTATAATTAATTATTTTGCTTTGAAATACATACGGTTAGGTAGATAATTTTGTCCTGTTTCCGATTGGTGCATTATTTTTGCAAAAAATGTTGATTTCTCGAAGAAAATTGAGTGGAAATCCAGCGTCGTTATTTTACAAAGATTGGCCGCGTTACACGTAAACAGTGCGGGTTTGCCTAATCGAAAGTTTGTGGAATCATCGATACTCAATCTAAAGCGAGACACACAATTTGATTTGACAAACACGCACTGTCTACCAGCATGGCGGGTTATCTTGCTTGATAATACACACACAAAGAGACTGGATTTTCATTCCATTTTCTTCGAGAAATCAATATTTTTTACAAAAATAATGGACCAATGGTAAAGAGAACAAAATTATCTACATAACCGTATGGATTTTGAAGCAAAATAATTAATTTTAATAAGTGAAAACAATGCCAGAAAAACTAGTTGGTTTTTCCGCAATAACTCAGTCAATTTTCAAAATATCAAAAAATGCTTTCTATCTTGTACTCCGCCTCTGTATCAACTTTCAAATGCGGGGTTGATCAATGCTGTCAGATAAAAATTGTAGAAAAAAACGTGTTGTAACCTATAGAAGTTTTCTTACTTTTCCGGAAAAATAATGGCGGAATCGGAAAATTTCTTAAAGATTTGAAAAGAACTTTTTATTTGCTATCCAACAGTACAAGAATTTTTGCAAAATAATGAATATTGGCCAAGTTATAAAAGAAAATATAAGAAATTGTATAAAAATTCGAAAAAAACATGTTAGATTTTCGTCTATAATTCAAATTTGTATCAATATTTTGCAAAACGGAAAGAATCGTTAAGGGCTATAAGAGATGCTTTTTTCAAAAATCTATTTGCGATTGTCGTAGCCTTCAAGACGAGTGAGAAATCGCTTCACATTTTCGCCGATTAAAACCATAAGGTGTACTCCTTCCCCTTAACACTAAAAGTATCAAGTAATTCAAAAATTAAACAAAAAACAAGTGATAAACAATCTTACACTCTTCAAAAGTAAAATAGTTGTAAACAACTGATGTAGTAAATGATTATTCACTCATTCGTGATCGATTTCGGAAAACGAATTTTTTCGTTTTTCCAGGATTTTGTGAAGAAAAACGAAAAAAAAACCGGTTTTCCACGGATCGTCATATCACTGTAGATCATTTAATGTTATATTTACAAAGAGGTCGATCGCAACAATGAGTGACGGGGCTCAAATTTTGGTAAAATGTTCTCTAAGGACTACTCTACAAATCCTCAAAATATTTTTCAAATCGCCTAGCAATTAATAGCGGCTGTCATAAAAACTAGGAATATTTGGCTGGAAGACCCTGTATAACGTGAGTATAGATAAAAAGTTCTAATTGTTGTAAGTTTATGACTGTTTTACTATCTAAAACGCCCCAAATATCGGGGGTTGAGCAACCTACTTTCTTATTTTAAATAGAATTGTATTTTTTTTATTATTGTTACATATTTAGATTCTCTAGTGAAATTTAAGAGGACTTTGATAACACAACTTATGGTCTAGCACTGATAGTTTTTCAGGAATTTTGATTTTTCATGAAATTTCAATAGTGTAGTGTTTCATACAAAATCAATACCTTTTAAATTATCGTTAATAGACGATCAAAATTTTGAACTTAGGTTGTCCAAATAATGTACATTTAATCAAATTTTACAGAATTTTTTAGAGTTTACCTGAAATTTAGTGTTATTTTCAGGTAATCGTAACATCTTTCTTATTTTAAATGGAACACCCTGTTTATTTTCACAGATAGATAGAGAAAACGATTCTGCATCAAACTGTATTAAAATTTCCTGTATCTACCTGAAAAAGTTTCAGTTATTTAGAATTTCCAATCACGTCATCTGAAACTGTCTAGAATCTAGTCACATATGACTTGATTATTCAACTATAAATAAACGCATGGAACGCTAATTAAATTGACGTTAACTGTCACAATTGAAATTAATTTTGATTATTTTACTTGTTTTTTCAACAATTTCAGCAAATTTTACATGAAATTAATTTGAGATGATTAATTATCAAATTCTTGTATTGATTTCCATTAAGAATCGATAATTAATTAAATTATTTTGATGTTAATTGTGACAACTGAATTATTTTGCCAAGCCTACTATGTTTTAAGATTTTCTTTCAGAGAAAAAATTCGTTAATTTTGAAAATCTCAAATATCTGAAAAATTATCAGACATGGGTATATGGAATGTTGGTTTCGAATGTTGCAGTGCTTCATTAAAAATTCATATTTTTGAAACTGTGGCTATTAGATTTTGAAAATTTGGAACTTGAATAACCCAAACTACGTATTTGATAGAATCGAATTGAATTTTTCAGGATTTAACTGGAATTTATTGTTATTTTCAGGCAATTTTCAAATTCCAATATCTTGCTTATTTTAAATTATTTTAAACAGTTGGATAGATTAAAGAATTCTGTATTGAACGGGATTAGCATCTTTAAACATTTTTCAGTTATTTCAATTTTTCAGTTTGCCCTATTTGAAAGCACTGAGCATCTAGTGGCCTATACTCAAATTATTCGTCGATAAAGGAACGTACAGAAGGCTTAGAAAAATGGCATTAACACAATTGAGGTTAGAATTGAATATGCTTGTTTTTTCAGTATTTTCAGCAAATTTTATATAAAAAAAGGAATATAAGAAAAGGATTACAAATCAATTTCTTCAACTGTTTTTCATTAAAAAAAATCGCCAATCAATTAACTAAATCGATGTTAATTGTGACAGTTGAATTGACAGTTGTTTTACCAAGCCTACTGTGTTTTGAAATTTTCTTTCAGGGTAGAAAATGATGGAAAATTTTAAATAACTGAAAAATTATCAGAGATGTTAATACAATTCGATACAGAATTTTCTCTTCTATCCATCAAAATAATGAAAAATATGATGTTCCATTTAAAATAAGCAAGATATTTGAGATTGAAACTTGTTTAAAATGAAATATTAATTTCAGATAAATCCTGAAAGATAATTTTACCTTATAAAATTTGTTTGAGAGTACGTAGTTTAGGCTATTTTGACCATCTATTACTCAAGATTCCATAGATATCAATTTTTTTAAACCAACACTACGAAATCAAAATTTTCCCAAAATGTTAAAATTCCTGAAAAACTGTCAATGCTAGACCATAAATAAGGTTATCAAACTGCCCTTAAATTTCACCATCAAAATATGCAATAAAATATACCATTCCATTGAAAACAAGAAAGTAGGTTGCTCAACCCCTCATATCGAACAACTAACCAAATTTCAGGAATTTTCAACGATTAGAACTTTCTACACT
Source organism: Hycleus cichorii (assembly GCA_013841215.1). Classification (NCBI taxonomy): domain Eukaryota; kingdom Metazoa; phylum Arthropoda; class Insecta; order Coleoptera; family Meloidae; genus Hycleus; species Hycleus cichorii. The sequence goes on from JACDRQ010000940.1 coordinate 6,214, forward strand.
TTTAATGGTTGAACGTACGATTTCCGGTTGTTTTTTACAGATCGTCTCCGATTTGAAAGCTTCCGGACAATTTTTCAATTTGAACGACGGACAACGTTTCGGAAGGTCCTTTGGCGGGCCAACTTTCTTACATTTATCTTTCTTATCCGAATAGAAACAATACTGTTGTGTTATTGTTGGAATTCTGACATTATTCGTAGGATTAACCAAAAATTTCAAAAACTACAAATTTACAAAATCAAAATCAACCGACTCGATAGAAATAACGGAAGAAGTTTACAACTTACATTGACTGCTTGTAGACGGTTGAATTTGCTGGAAATTTTGTAAAAAGCCATAATTGTAATCGGGAAATTTCAACAAAAAATTTTTTGATAGAAAAAATAATAAATAAACATGTAGTTAAGGTTACAAGAATTTGTTTGTTTTATTCCCACTATAAACCCGAATAAATTCGTATGAAATCACGTACTGCTGTGATGTTCGTGTAAACACCAGGATAATTCGGATCGCCACAACCAACACCCCAGGAAATAACGCCGAAAATTGTGCCATTAATCACTAGAGCCCCACCGGAATCGCCCTAAAATTCAAAAGAATTCTCCACTTTAATTGAACTCTATTCTAATTTGTAGTGGAAATGTTTCTCTTCAAAAAGACTTGAAATAAGTGGAATAATTCGGAGAAAGAAGTCCAACAATTTTAGTATCTCTGAAAATGTTTAAAAAGTCCAAATGAAGCCTTATTGTCTTTGAAAAACCCTGGAAAAGTTGTTTGAAACGAGAAGAATAATTGAGATTTTTTCAGGGTTTGCAAATTTTGTTGATAATTCAAGACTAGAGAAAACTACCAATTTTGCAAACAAGAATTTTCGTTTATTTTGCAACAGATATTCATGATCTGAACGGAATTTGAAAGAACATTTCAAAGTTTATGTCGCAGACTATTTCATTATTGTATATTCCGCTTTTTTTTAGAGTTACAGAAGGAAATCTAAAGTATATATGTTTCGTTAGTACTTTAAAAAAAATTTTTTTTATATGTTCCCTCATAGCTTCATTAATATTGCCATATTGCTTATTTTTCAATGGTTTTCACAGGACATGTACAAAATTAAACGCACTTTCTATATCTGCAAGAAATTTTCCGATCACATTGTTAGTTTCCGGAAAATCGATGGAAATTTTAAAAATTCTAATCTATTTTGTAGGTATAGTCTTAAGGGGAAGGAGTACATCTCTAGATTTGAACCAGCGAAAATGTGAATTTCTAACTCGCGATTTCTCGCTCGTCCTTGGGACTACGACAACCGGAGATAGATTTCTGAAAAGAGCATTTCTTATAGCCTTAACGATTTTTTCCGTTTTGCAAAATATTGATACAAATTTGAATTGCAGACGAAAATCTTACAACATGTTTTTTTCATATTTTTGTACAATTTCTTATATTTTCTCTTATAACTTGGCCAATTTTGATTATTTTGCAAAAATTCTTGTACTGTTAGATAGCAAATAAAAAGTTTTTTTCAAATCTTTAAGAAATTTTCCCATTCCACCGCTAGTTTTTCGGAAAATTAAGAAAACTTCTGTACGCGACAACACGTCTTTTTCTACATTTTTTATCTGACAGCATTGATCAACCCCTCATTCGAAAGCTGATACAAAGGCGGAGGGCAAGATAGAAGGCTTTTTTGGAAATTTTGAAAATTGACTGAGTTATCGCGGAAAAACCACCTGGTTATTCTGGCATTGTTTTCACTCATTAAAATTGACTATTTTGCTTTGAATTACATATGGCTAGGTAGATAATTTTGTTTTCTTTCCCATTGGTGCATTATTTTTGTAAAAAATATTGATTTCTTGAAGAAAATGTAATGAAAATCCAATCTCTTCGTTTGTGTATTATCGAGCAAGACGACCCGCCATCTTGGTAGACAGTGCGTATTTGCCAAATCGAATTGTGTGTCTCGCTTTGGATTGAGTATCGATGACTCCATTAACTTTCGATTAGGCAAACCCGCACTGTTTACGTATAACGCGGCCAATCTTTGTAAAATAACGACGCTGGATTTTCACTCAATTTTCTTCCGGAAATCAACATTTTTTGCAAAAATAATGCGCCAATCGGAAAGATGACAAAATTATCTACCTAACCGTATGTATTTCAAAGCAAAATCATTAACTTTTATAAGTGAAAACAATGGCAGAAAAACCAGTTGGCTTTTTCGATATAATTCAGTCAATTTTCAAAATATCAAAAAATGCTTTCTATTTTGCCTTCCGCCTTTATATCAGCTTTCGAATGAGGGGTTGATCAATGCTGTAAGATAAGAACTGTAGGAGAAAAGCTGTTGTCGCGTACAGAAGTTTTCTCAATTTTCTGGAAAACTAGCGGTGGAATCGGAAATTTTCTTAAATATTTGGGAAGAACTTTTCATTTGCTATATAACAATATAAGAATTTTTGCAAAATAATCAAAATTGACCAAGTTATGAGAGAAAATACGAGAAATTGAAAATACGAAAAAATATGTTGTTAGATTTTCGTCTGTAATTCAAATTTATGTTAAAATTTTAAAAAACGGCAAAAGTCGTTAAGTGCTTTAAGAAATGCTCTTTTCAAAAATCTATTTGCGGTTGTCGTAGTCTCAAAGACAAGTGAGAAATAGCGAGTTAGAGATTCACATTTTCGCCGGTTTAAATCTGGAGACCTACTACTTGGCCTTAAACTTAGACAATTGAACAGGATTTCATTTGAAAGCTTAGAAACAAGAGATTACTCCGAGATTGAGGGAAAAATTGATATTTTGTAAAATTCATGATGGAAATTTTTCAATTATTAGGTATTCTTATAGATTAACATTCTATGAAATTTCATTTCCATTTACAGACAATTTCATCAGCTTTTCAATGATACCATTGTTGTTGTAAAAAATTTGAAAACTTCTCGGGAAATCCGTGTTAAATGAGACCATTTTCGTCGTGTAATAAACGGCTAACTTATTAATTCACAGAATACCGGATAGATAATTCTAAATATATCGTGTTTCACGGTATTTCTCCTCGCATTGTGAACATCGTCGACTTCTTGTTTTATCTTAGCAATCTGCATTATCTACCGATAAGCAAACAAGAACTTGTCGATAATGCAGATTACAGAATTGAAATAACAAGCTGACGTACGTTGACAAAGTCATAGGCTACTGCGACGAGAAATATCATAAAACACCCTGAACCTAACAAATTAGTTAGAATTTCTAAACTTTTCATCGATTTTCCGGAAAACTGACAATGCGATCGGAAAATTTCTTGTAGATTTAGAAAGCGCTTTCAATTTACTACTATATGATGGATAAAAACCGTTAAAAAATAAGCAATATTGCTAAAATTATGATGAAAAATATACAAAAAAACTGTAAAAAAATATTTAAAAAACTATGCTTTAGTTTTCCTTCTATCACTCTAGATTATCCCAGAATTTCCGAAAATTCGATAGTCCACACGTGCTTCTTGAAATGCTCTTTCAAGTTCCGTTCAGATCATTACAATCCGTTGGAAAATAAACCAAAATTCCTCTTTTGAAAATTGTTGGCTGATAAACTAGACTAGAAATCGGCAAAAAAGTGGAAACTTTGACAAACGATTTCTCGTTGATTTTTTAATGAAAATTCACGTTTTTGAGCTTGTTCAAGAGAGCATTTTAAGCTGCATAAGACGGATTTTATAGTTCTGGAAAAAGGTGTGAAAAATTTGAATTATAGATGAAAATCTAGAAGCATGTGTTTCTTCTCAAATTTTCCCCCATAACTCAGCTTATATCAATTTGTTTTCAATTAATATAGCCGATGGCAAATTAAAAGGGCTTTCTAAAAATGCAAGAAATTTTTCGGTTTGGTAGTTTTCCGGAAAATTGATAAAATGGCGAAGATTTGCTGAAGAATTTCTTGTACAATTGTAAATAGAGAAACTTATACATGAGTAATTGGCGCAATAGAGACTAATTATCAAATTTTAGAAAATTCTTAGAAAATCATGTGGAAATTCATTTGCCATTTTTGCTTGTTAAACATAATTATTTTTCATCAAGTTTTCTTCAGTTTGTAGACGATTTTATGGATTTTAAAGTTGTGCTATTATTATATGAAAAACCTCATTGCTTTCATGGAAAAGTCATGGAAAACAAACTTTTCCCCTTACTATTAATAGCGAAAAACGTGGATTGTTGAAGTTTCCTCTCTTTTTAATGAGTTCTAGTACGGCCCCTTGAATTATTGATAACATTTCCGAAAAAATCGCAATAATTCTAGACGTCTTTCAGACGACTTTTTCAGAGTTTTCGGAGTTTTTCAGTGACAGTAAGTACGACTCTTCGAATCCATTCTCCGAATCATTTCCGACTCTTTGAAGGGAGTCATTTCTACTCTAAACAAACAAAAAAAATCTACCTGACAGGAGTCCCGGTACGGATAGCCAGCACAAAACATCCTCGCCGTCACCACAAAATTCGAATAAATCCGTTTACAAACTTTCTGACTGAAAATTCGTACTTGAGTTGTACGCAATTGTTGCACCATCATCGGCACGAATTCCTTAATATAACCCCAACCGGTAATATTCGCCTTTTCACCAATTTCCGGTACTGTTCTACCCGGTAATCGTATCGGTTGTACAAATCGTGTAAATCGAACTGGTTGATTTAAAAACAACAAAGCAACATCATAGTCTTGTACAACACGATTGTATTTCGGATGTACGATTACTTTGTAAATATGCCGTTGTATAGTATGATAATTTGTTAAAAACGTACTACCTAAATGGGCTGAATAATGTCCATTATGGGCGAAACAATGGGCTGCGGATATACCGATGGTTGTTGATAATAGAGCACCACCACATAACGGTTGATTGTTATAGAATATCGCTAGATGATAGGGGAAATTTTCGATTTTTGTTGGACTACCACCGACAATTCGTGTTTGTTGTACTTGTCGTTGGATTATTCCCTGAAAGTTAATTAAAATTATAAATATTCGATACAACAACATTCTAACATCTAAAATATAATTCTACTGAATTGTCAACAATAAACTTTAAGTTTATGTGTAAATTCTTATCATTATTGTCGCGTTTCTATTGTAGTGATAAGACGATTTATTTTTTGCTATAATTACCCGTGAGATAATTACAAAATTGTTTTATTACACGATAAAACTGTTGTTCTGAAAATGGAAATATACTGAAATTGTTATTATAACTTTCAAATTTACCTCATTTTTTGGTTGTTACTATAGATACGTCCAAATTCTATCAAGCAACAATTACAATGATTGCTCATTCTCTATAATTCTCCATATTGGACAGAAATTTGACGTCATTAGATGGTTGACCAATCCTCTATCGTTATTTCTGTCTTTGTCGTGATTGTCTAACATTTTAGAACGTAAATCGGCTTCTTATTTCAACTTAACAGTCTGTATTTTCGACAAATTGTTGAAACAAGAGCATGCCGATAATGCAGATTATTCAGCTGAAACAAGAAGTTAACCTACGTTCACTGAGTCATAAGCTACTGCGGACAAATTGAACAGAAAAAAAAAGTGTAACTGGTATAACTCGAATGTGGAACTCATTTCAAAATTTACCACTTCTACGGGCCGTTCAGAGTCTGAGGGTACTCGGCCTGTGATGGCTCAGATAGAGGACAAAGGTGCCTCAATCTGCAAGTCGCTTGGGAGCCAAGAAGGCTCCACCAATTAAGGATAATTTCTTGAATGAGCAATTTAAAAATATTACCTTGTATGTTGCAAATCTTAATTTTTGGCTTCTCTACGACACGTAGAGCTTGAAACATGCCTTCCCACAATATTGCTCCAAAGTACGCTTAACTGATCATAGTTAGCACGTCGTTAGCAATTTTTTTTAATGCCCATCTGTCAGTTGGAATAACTGAGCTTTGATTTTCCATTTTTTGCTAAATTGACAATGCTCGATCGAATTTTTCCGTTAATAACTGCCTTTTTAAGAATTCTTTCAAGGTTAGCGTCCATAAACAAATATGACTTTTCATAGCCGCCTCAATTATAACAGAATTTCATCAGTGGCGTTAGAAATAATTGAATGTTGACCTCTAAAATGTCTCCCACATTTTTCTCGATTTTCTAGAAAACTACTGAACTGATCGGAACATTTCTCAAATAGTTAGAAAGCTCTTTCAATTGGCTATCGACATAGCTCCATATTCCCTGGAAAGAAATTAATGTTAGCTGAGTTGTGGGGGTAAATAAGGAAAAACCATACTTCAGGATTTTTATCAATAATTCAAAATTTTCACAACATTTTCCATAAGATATCGAGTTTTTCTTATGCGTCTTGAAATGCTCTTTCAAGTGAGTCCAAGAATTTGATTCTTGAGTGAGCTTCTTTCCGAGTTGTGACCCGGCCACTTAATTCCATTTTTTTGTTACTGTTGAAAGATAGGGGTGTTTATGTATGTTTGCTGGAGCAAGATTTGATAGCGGGGGTATAGTTTGAAGACTACCAGTAGGGTAGCGAGACTCTCCAGTGCCGGAGAATAAACTGGTAAAAGGCGCCCTCTTTAGTGGTGCACGATTAGAGAATGTGCAAAGACTGAAGTACGCATATACAGGGTGCGTCAGGTCTATGGGCCGTCAGAAACCTGAGAAAACCTAAGTGATAGAAGTTTCTGGTATTTGATATACCGTTGTTTAGACACCTGTATTACCTCTAGATTCTAGAAAATATTTTCGTAGTTCTATCAACCCCCGGTGTATGGGATAGAACACCTTACTTTCTTATTTTAATTGCAACGGTATATTTTTTATTGCATTTTTTGATTTTATAGTGAAAATAAAAGAGTTTTGATAAAATGACCTATGGTCTAACGTTAATAGTTTTTCAAGACTTTCGGCTTTTTCTGAAAGTTTTGGTTTTGTAGTGTTTGTTTGAACAATTCATATTTCAAAAACTATTGCCCTTAAATAACTGAAATTTGAAACTCTAAGGGCGCTATTCAGAAACATTTTTAGACCGGATTAACATGAGACTAAACCTGGTCTAAGGAAATTCGCTATTCAGAANTTCTTTCAGGTAATTTTCAGACTATAATCTACCGTATGTCCACGGGATCAAGTTCCAAAGAGAAAAAAATGTATTCTTGATAAAAGTTTTTGCAGCGTTTTTCAAAATTTATAGATATAAATAAAAACAGTTATTTGCATTATGCGGAACTTTTCGGTTACAGTGTATACTAATGTTTTTACGTTACTATTATCCTTAGATTGGTGATCGAGAGAGTCCAGATGTTGATAAACTTTTGAAGTAGAGTATTTACGATGTTCATTAATACGTGTTTTAATGTTTCTACCCGATTCACCAATATAAAAACAATCATATTGGTCACATTTTATTTGATAAATTCCCGACAATTTTAATTGGTCAACTTTATCGATATTATTATTTAATATTTGATCTAAATGTGGGTACAATTCCAAATTTATTTAGAAAAGGGTAGATTTTTTTAGATACTCCGTTGTAATTAAATGATACATACTGAACGTTTTTTTCCCTATTATTTATTTTTATATATAAGGGATAATTTTTTATTTTAATTTT
>JACDRQ010000941.1:0-13828 GCA_013841215.1 Hycleus cichorii
TCACCATTATTTTACCCCTTCCACCACTAATCATCCCCACCCATCTAACTACCCCCACCACTGATTAACGATGACTTTGATTGAATATTGTCAGTCTTCGGTGAATCTCCATTGCATCTTACTCTTCCCTTCCCCACCCTTAATTTAACCCCTATTATCTGAATTATTATTATTATTATTATTTTTTATTTATTGCAAATGTATATTATTATAAATATTATAAATAAATGGTTATAAATATGTTTCTCTCTCTCTCTTTCTCTCTATTATTATTATTATTTGAGATTTTGTTGAAATTTTGACAGATACAAGTAGACATTGTTCGTGTATTGTGATGGAAAACAATTGACGATAAAACAAATGAGAAATAATTAAATGACAAACTTGATAATTTCCATGTGTTTCATTTCAGTTTTTGTTTTTTTGTTTTTTTTTAAATGTGTGTAAATCTCGCCTTTGGGAAGACACCAAAGAAAGTCAATTGGATTGAAATCGGGTTGGTGCGCAATTACAGTTTCATCACCTGGATTTTATTGTCGACTTGGAATTTTATTTGTCCATGTGTATGTGTGTATGTGTGTGAAAGAGAGACGGTGAGAAATGCGAGGAATGTCGTTGATAATATTGGACGTTACCACTGAGCACATCTGTCTTTGTTCTTATCCGATCATCAACCACAGAAGTAACACAAAAACCAAAAAAAAAAAATTGGGAAAAAACCAAAAAACAAACCACCATCAAACAAATGAAATCAAGCAGAAATAACAGCGACGATTAACTAATTAGGTGGAAAAGTGATTATCAATTATTATCATCGTTTTTTCTTCGAAACTTTCGAATGTGTGTGTGTGCGTGTGTGTGGTACTGCTTGTGTAATGGTGCTTTGATGTGGTACCGCTGCAATTATTTGTGAAACACTTAACTTTAAAAATGTTTACATTGAAAATCAAGTTGACGGCTTTATGACAAAACAAACAATTTTGCAGTTGTTTAGTTAACAATTAAAACTTTTAAATTTCGTGGAATTTACACAGATTGGTAGCACTGTAATTGAGCCGACATTATCGCGCCAAATTCAAATAATAACAACACCAGATGTCGCGCTAATTTTTCGTTCGTTTCAACTACAGATGGCAGTGTTGTTGATTCGGAAATTTGGCGGTATATTTGAAATGTTCTGCAAGTTTTTTGTAGTTCTTACACATAATTCTTGTTGATTAACAAATAAATCTAAGTCACAGCCTACGTGATTAGATAATAATACTTGTATATTCTATATAAGTATATACAGTATGTATTTATTTGTTTTGTTGTTGTTGTTGTATTATATGGATACGATCAAGGAAGGTTGAAGCTGTTAGAAACTATTCAATTCAATAATAAATCTTTTACGAACAATGCAAGGACAAGATATTTAATTCTATGGATGGCAAAATATCTAATCGTTCAATAAATTGGCTAAATAAACTATTATTATTATTATTATTGAACTACCATTATTGTATAATTCACTATTAGAATTAGAAAGCATAAACGACTCGTTAGGGGTGCTCCAGTTCTATAGCACTCACCCCAAAAACTGCTGGGTACAACTTAAAATTTAAAGAACGAACCGCCACTCATTCTTGTGGTCCTTCGAGCCGGATTTTTAAATGAAACGTCCGAAAATTATCTTTTTCTGAACAGCTTTGAACAAAATCGTTCAAAAAATACAAGCAATTATTAGATTTAAGTGCGTTACCACCCAAAAAACTGTACGTAAATTTAAATAACGACCCACTACTAACAATTTTGGTCCTTCGAGCCGGATTCTACAATTATTATTTCCATAAAATTGATTATTAGAATCATAGGCGGTTCGTTTCGAATGCTGCATGTCTAACAGTAAACTTTATTGAATTGTGGTCCTTCGAGCCGGATTTTTAAACACCGATTTCTGAACAGTTTTGAACGAAATTGTTCAATAAATACAATCAATTATTCGAATTAGACAGCTTAGACGACTAGTTTGGTGTGTTACCACCCCAAAAATTGTAGTTAAATTTAAATAACGACCCACTACTAATGATTGTGGTCCTTCGAGCCGGATTCTACTAATTATTTCCATACAACTTTATTGAATTGAAACTATTTTTGGTCCTTTGAGCCGGATTTAAAGTTGAAAACTATGTATAGATTGTCCAAATAAATAGTTTTCAAACAAATCAATATAGCAAATTGTCCAGTTTCGTAACTTGTTCGTGTTTTTCTTTGATTGTTCTTTTCATTTGTTTGTTTTTGATCACAGCTCACTAGACGGACATTGTTGTCTATGTTTAAAATGAAATGCGGGCAGTTACAAAGAAATCCGCATGAGGGTTGTTGGGGATTTATTTTTCTCTCTCCTATTTCTTATCAATGTTAGTGTGAGTGTATGTGTTTTATTTATTTTCAATTCAACTCCACCACCACCACCCTTCTTGTTGTTAATTTATATTATAAATAAGGAGTGGGTTTTTATATACAATAATGTTGTAACGGGTAGTGAATTCCATCCACTCCTTCTCTATGTGTGTGTGTCGACAGATAGACACAAATTATTAAACGAAATAGTGACAGTGTGATTGTATTCTAATAAGACCAAACGAGCCGTAACATAACGAATTAGTTCCGTTGATTCTGTTGTCGGTTTTTTCTTTCTATTTTCGATATTTCGGTAGAGGGCAATTATCGTGGAAAAAATTACACTAAATAGGGTTAAATTGATGACCTATCCCTATATAAATTACCATATTTTTTCCTACTATTCCTATTATATATATATATATATATTTATAAAATGTATAAAACAAAAGTCGAATATATATATATATATATATATANNAATATATATATATATATATATATATATATATATAACAAGTGAAGGAGTTAATGGTTTGATGAGATTGTATCTCAGGTGGCGACATTGACGCCTTTAAAAGAACAGAATTTCAGGAATTTCTCCAACTTTGAACAAACATGCCGATGATAACGAACGATAATCATTTATACAATTTTACTCGTTATAACCGAAAAATCCAACGATATAAAAAAAAAACAGTAGCCTGGGAATTTTTCTTGTTTTTGTCTCAAATTATATATAATCAAGCAACATTAACTTGACTTGTATAAATTTAAAAAACAACTTCCATAGCCTACTTGAAGTTTAATTAAACAACACTCGATTATAGTTGAACAAAATCAACTAGCACGCTAGTATTGATTCTGAATTAAAGATTGACGAAATAAAAACAAATGAAACAAGAATAATAAAAGTAAAAAAACAAAAGACGGCTACTTGACGGGCGAGAAATCAAATCGACTGGGCAATACATTGAAATGTGTATGTGTTGTTTCTTTTTGCACATTGAAATACCAACGCTTCAACACACAATCACAGAATCCAGTTACACATGATAGACAGTTGATATACAACTATAAAATATACATACCTGTATAAAATATATAAGTTCCATTGGTGATTTGATGACAATCAATATTATTCGATTGTTTCTTCTTATCAATTTCTATTATCATTAGTAGTAGATTCACTTATCTATAAAAATTTTTAAAAAAACTTGGAAATTAGTGTTTCGAAATTTCTAACCTCAATAAAAGTTATTCGAATTAGTGCTTTTTTCTAGAATTTTTCGAAAATCACCAAAATAATTAAAGGAATACTTAATTTAAGTTTAAATTCTTGAAAATATTGCAACAACACTACACAAATACTCGAATAAAACTGAATATTAATCAAATTTAGGTTAAATTCGAGTAGTTGGGGAATTTTGTTATACCAACTTATTTGAATGGCGCGCAATTCAAAATTTTCGCCTACTATTGATGCAATTTAAAATTTTGAATACATAAATGAGCTACCAACTATTACTAATTACCAACTATTGTTAATACCGAAATTTTCTAACCTTAAAATATTAAATTCAATAAATTTTGGTCTTATTAATGTATTTTTATAGCGATATTCGAATATTTTAAACAATTTATGGATTATTTGTACTATAAGTGGGTATTTTTTAGATTACTCAAAAATGCACCAATTGTAATTTTGAGGTTAGAAATTTATCGAGTCTGGTTGTACAAGTTGAGCAAATGGCGCGCAATTTAAAATTTTTCAATTAAACCCCACAAATGAATGAGTGGAACTGTATACAATTTAATGAAATCAACTATACTATAATAAAATATAAAAACAAAAGAGATTGATAATAAAACAACAAATAAACCGGAGAAGACGGGAAAAAAAAACAGGTTCATCATTAAGGCTACTTATTGATATAAAATAATAGCACTTAAGCGCTAGAATATCTTGAAAACTAAAAGACTGGTTATTTGTGTATGTGTTTATGTATATATGTGTGTGTGTGTGTGTATAAGAGATAAATGGAGGTACTTGGTGGAGATATCTTGTTTGGTTGGGTGGTCGGTTAAACTAAAAACCCGACAACTACCACCATTATTATTATTATTATCATTATTATTACTACTATGCCAAGACGATTTGATTTAACAAAATATTACCAACTTTATAAATATGTAGTTAATATTAAACAACCAACCAACAACACCAATTATAAATAAGATGAAAAACAGGAAGGCGGGCAACTTTTTTGTTTTCCATCCTTTTTCATTTCACAACTTTTAAGTGTTTTAATTGACACAAATCCGCTCTATACTAATTAGAGTTTCATCCAATTACATTTTATATAAATTAACAAGAAACAAGAGAGAAACAAAGCAAAATTCTTGTCAATAAACAACAACAGTAGTCATAGTAATAGTAATAATAATAGTAATAGTAATAGTACTCATTATAGGGCTTATTAATATTTAAAAATTCGAAAAACAGAAACGTATTTAGATCATTTCTGTATTTGAATGCCCTAAATCAGTGGGTAAAGGAGGGTTAAAACAATTGCCTACTTGATAATAACCAGTGTAGTATGTCAAATTTTGTAAAATATGAATCAATCTACGACACTAACAATAAGTAACCAAACCATGGGCCAATTGTAAGGAAACTACAAATAGAAATTATAAAGTAAAGATCGACAAAATTGAATTTGAAAAACAAAAAAGGCAAAATTTATGTAAAACAAAGACAGATAGCTCATTTCAAATGAACCAAACACAAAAATTACAAGTAAAATCGTTGTAAATGAACGATAAGGATCGATACGTCAAGTCAAGTTGATATATACAGAGTGAGCCAAGTGGTTGGCCTATTAGACGTTTAAAGAGTTCTAATTGATGAAAGTTTCTGAAATTTGGTATGCACCCGTTTTTCCACCTGAACTACACTAGGAAAATATTTTCGTTGTTCTATCAACCCCCAGTGTACGGGGTAGTGCACCCTACTTTCTTATTTTAAATGGAATGGTATATTTTTTATTCCATATTTAGATTCTATGGTAAAAATGAAATAGACTTTGATAACATGACCTATGGTCTAATGTTAATAGTTTTTCAGGAATTTTACCTTTTTCTGAAAATTTTGAATTTGTAGTGTTTTATTAGAAAATTCATATCTCGAAAAGTATTATTGATAGACAATCCAAATTTGGAAATCAAATAGCTTAAACTATGCACTTTACGCTAAATTTTATGGAATTAAATTATCTTTCAGCGTTTGGNAACTGCTGGTTTAACAATAAATTTCAATAAGCTGTAAGTATGAAACGTTGATCGTAATTAAATTCGGAAATTTATTGAAATTTTTCGAAATATTCACAATCAATAAAAATCGTATTCTGTAACTCGTATAAAAAAAGTTATTGTTTCTTTCAACTAAAACAACCAGTAATATTTATAAAAAATAATCTAGTAATGCCTGCTGTATTGAAACATTTATTTTACTCGAAAATGTTTCAATATAACGGACACTGCATTGTTTCTATTTTCTAATCAAGAATAATGTCCGTTATATTGAGACATTTGTTTAATTCGATTCAAATATTAAGATATTTCCTTGATTTTGATTTAATGAAGTTTTCGTTCAATATAACGGACAATATTCTATTTTTCAGTTGTTTAACATCAAATTGGGTAACAAAAATTTTTGAAAACTTCAGATTTTGTTACGATTTCTCAAAAATTGACCGTTATATTGAGACATTTATTCGACTTGATAAAGTTTTATTTCAATATAACGGACAAAGGCAAAAATTTTTGCAAACACTTTCAAAATAAGAGCGGATTCCGTTGTTTCTCAAAAATTGTCCGTTATATTGAAACATTATCTTTACAAAAAATTCGCCTTGTTTTTTTTTAGCACAAAAGTGCCCATTTTACAACTTAAATAAGGGATTAAAATGAAAATTACAAAAATTAAGTAGATACTTGTTTTTAAATGGAATTGTTGCAATTTCTAAATATTTTATCTTTCTATAGGGGTGACTTTATGTTTTAATGTATATGTATATTTGGAAAGTGGTAGTGTTGTTATTGGTGATGGTGGTGGTGGTGGTGGTGGCGGTGGAGTTTTCAGGGGGTGCGAACATGTTCCGGGCGCGTTGTCATGACAACCCCCGGCACCTACGGCAAGAATCGAAGCTGGCCGTGTCAGACTTCCCACCCCGCAGTGTACATACGCCGGCTTGTACACTCCCAAACACACTCTATTTCTACACTCTATTATTACACAACATTGTACAGTCTGTGTTATAGATATTTCAGGATATTTGCAATAAGCTGTTAAGGGAATAGAGAGTAAACCGCCCCCCAGCTACCTGACGGCATATAGGGATGTTGAATAGGGGTGGGAGAGCGTTATCTCTCGATTTCTCTCTCCAACTTTCCATTCTAGAACGTTTGATGAGCAAAAAGAGAATCTAAAATGAGTTTCTTTTCTTTTAAAGTGACTGTAATATTGAGGGATGATAAAACTCACCCCTCTAATATACTTTTTTTGTGCGACAAGAACATTCAACGCACTTATTGAAATTTTCCTATTTCCTTTCTATATTTCCCCACCTATCACCAACAAATAGTGGATGAAATTAAATATAGAAAGAGACACAACAACCCCTAGAATGATTGCAGCATCCCTTAGTTTTTTTACTTGTTATCCTTCTCCTATATTATCGTAGTATTGAATCGATTTTGGATAAATATAAAGAAAGCCAGGAATTCCACCCTCTAAACCTCCTGATTTTCTACCCTTATCCTCTCTACTATTAATTAATACGAATTTTTATTTGAATAGAAACGTTTTATCACCACAATCAGTCTCTCAATTAATAATTCAAAAACATTTTTTTTTTTAATTGAATTTAAAGAGAACGTGGTTGTACTTGAAAATTAACAACACAACAACGGAAATCCATCAAGAGATCCGGTTATATTATTTTAGTCAATCGTCAACAATTTCCTGATAACAATTGAAAAGAAAACGTACCCCAATTCTCGATTATACTATAGAGAAGAGAAAAAAAAAACAACAAAAAAAATCAACAACGAGAGGAAAGAAACAAAAGAATAAACGACGCCAATAGCCGCCATATTGGACGCCATCCTGATCCGTCGTCTGTCCTTTGTTCAAGCGGCTGCCTTTGTACTTTGTTAGGATGTCATCATATCATGTTTGAAACGTTACTACTAAACCACCCCACCGCGCCGCACAACCCCCTTCATCTCTACCAACATCCACATCATCATCTCACCCTTCTCTATTCAATGTAACAAGAGGGATGTATGTATGTGTGTACATATGCCGATAACAGACATTATCAACAACCCTCTATTAACAATGTCGTATACGATTGGAACCCCCGTTTTTAGAAAACCACCCCATCTATCTATCTATATCTATCTTTCAACGTTAATTGTTGAAGGATATCAAGTTAGATTGTATGGATTTTGTGTAATAAATCGAACGTTTCAATTTACTGTACAGATAAGGGTGGTAAAGATTACATAGGGTTGACGGGATAGAAAGACGAATAATTGATAAAGGATTAATTTTGGTTTATTCCAATTAAATTTTTAAGCTAAATTTAATCAATATTAACAAAACAAAACACTCTTTTAAATTAAGTTGACTTAAATTTTATACAGGGCGTACCCGAAATGCCAGTTTGCAATTAAATTCGTTACGTAAAGTCGTAGATTACTTCATATTTGATATTTCTAAATACATTATCAATGCATGAATCAATCTACAATATTACAATTTAAAGTTACCCCACTGGAAAAACTACCCTTAAATATAATAATATACATTCAAGATTGATAACAAGAAAATGGCTACCCTTGACCGTTTTATTTTCACAAATCTCTAAGGATTACAAAATTTTGCAATGACCGAAAGAATTTCACCCCCTAAAGATCAATATTAAATCGGTAAGTCATGACCAATTAATTTTCACAACCCTTTGTAATTTGATATACAGAATCACTACTCCTATTACTTTTATCAGTTGGATTAGTTAAGGGAGAGTTAAACCAACTAATTATAACCCCTACCCTTATACTTATACGAAATCATAAGGGATTGTTATTGATAATAAAATGCAATCTATATCCCTTGTGGTGTGGTATATCTTATAAGGGTTGAGATTATCAAAAATTTACCCTCTATATTAAAATTATCGATATAGAATGGAAAAATGTTGATTTTCAATTTTTCAATAATCTCACGAAAAAAAAACAATTAACTATGAAATAAGGGTTGTTGTATTTCCAAAAATCCACCCCTTTTCTAAATCTTTTATAAATTCCAAGATAGAACAAAACAACAGAAAGGACATACTTGTACTTGAGAAATCATCCCCTTTCTATAGAAGAATCCCTTTTACTATCATCAATTCTTTTGTTCTTTTTCTCCCCACACCCCTTTTGTCTTGATTTTTCTACTTTTTTCCCCTTTTTTTTTGTTGCACTTTAATGGATCCTTCCGTAGAGGATTGTTGGGCGATTTTATTTCATTTATACGATTGTTGAGAAAGAATAAATGGGTGGTGGTGGTGGTGGTGGTGGTGTAGGGTAGTTTTAGATGAGTAGTGGACATCATTCAAGATTGAAATCGCGTACGAGAGGATTTCGTTTGAGTTCTTTTTTCAAAGAAATTCCAACATTTCTCCTCAATTCAATTCCATAATCGTCATCATCTTTAAATGTAAAAAAAATCTAATTTGTAAAATTTAGAGATGATTGCTATTTCCAGAATACGATTTGACAAATATCGAAGAATTCAACTATAATATAATCGTTTCTTGTGCTATTCCACAAAAATCATCAACAAAAAATGTAAAAAAGTCAATTAAATTAATTTAAAATAATGTCAATTAGTGGTATTTAAAGATGATTGTTACTTCCAGAATAGTATTGAAATTGTTTAAAAATCAAAATCGTCTAATTTTAGTACAATTCCATGAATAGAAACATCTCTAAATGTAAAAAAATATTGGTAAGAATTGATAGTTGCCCAATTTCTCGACAAATACATTTAGAGATAATGATTATTTCCAGAATACTACTTTAATTTAATTTTTTGGGTTATTCTAGAAAAGTCATCAATTTTCTAAATATTCTAGTAATGCAATTATCGGCATTTAAAGATGATTATTCTAGAATAACACTGAAAAACGTTCTGTCAATTGTTAACATTTGGTGATGATGATTACTTCCAGAATATGTTTAAAAATTGACAAATTATTGTTGTTTTTTTTGTCTTTCAACAATATAGATATAAATCAGGTATACCAACTTTAATAATTGTATTATAATAGTGAATAATAATAATAATTTTTCATTTTCTGTTTTAACACAAACCTAGGCGGCTGGGTAAACATCGATCTTGAGATGCGGCGTGTTGATTGGACCTTGCGACACCTGACCGTTGCTAAGCAACATTTACTATACGACAACCGTCCCCACCCTGCTTAAGGGCGTTGACGTTGCTAGGTGACGACCGTATATCTACTCACACACACACACATGCACACATTTACAAATAGTCACCCTTAGTGGTTTCTATTATAATGCGAAAGTGTAGGATATAGAAGGGTGAGACAAAAACATCTACCCACACACATATATATAAAGAAATATGAAAGAAAGAGATAGAATTTGGATGAATTCGGGGTGGGGGAGAAAATGATGGCGCGTCACCCTAAAGCATCCTAATAACATGTCGCCCATCCATACTACAACCCTTCATGTTTAAAAAACAAGAGTTTTTATTAAAAACCATAATTATGCCTTATTATCAAATTTGCTTTACTATAAAAACACCCTGTATACAAAATATACGATTTCCTAACATAGTTGGCTATGATTGTTTTTTAGTGGAGTATGAAGTAAGCTACTATTCTATAAAACAAAAAACTATAATTATCTATTTGTCTGCTTTATAAAAACACCCTGTATTTACAAAAATATTTCACCTCGTAGATGGCTGTGATTTTGATTGTTTTCCATTGATAAATATGGCGATAAATATCAAATTTTTAGTAAGCTAAGACTCGATAAAATAAAAATCATGGCCAACTTTGTTTGAAATAGTCTAATTAGATTTTCATGAAAAGAAATGGCCTTTTATAACGAGAATTAAAGGTTAAGTAAAACAAATTTTGAAAAAAAAAGTAATTATTTTCTTGTTGTACGTAAAGAGATTATTAAAGTTTTAGGTGGTAATTGAGACAAGGGTAGAACAACCACTTGAAAAATTTCATAAAATAAACACGCCAAACTAAAGAAACTTCATTTCCCTCTACTAATAATGATAATAATAATAACAATAATGATAATAATGATAATGAAGATGATGATAAAGGGAACCTCTTTCGTAAAATAAATGTCAAAGTTGTTATCAAGTTTTCTTTAATAGAAGAGAACAAAGGATGCAATCGTATTAGAAAATTCGACCCCGACTAATCTGATTTATGAAAATACTGAAAAGCCCCCATTCTTATTAGGTACTGAAAATAATTCAATTTTCAGTCGAATTAACATACAAAATCGTCGATGATAATAATAATAAGTTGAATATTTCGAAATTTCCAACAAAAATCAAGTGACAATAGAAAAACAAAACACTCACCCTTAATTGACGCCATTTTGTTGGTCCACTACAATCCTGATCTTCATTCTATAACCAAAACAACAATCATAGTAGTCATACAATGGTATTCTATAACTCGTTGGCGATCTATCACCATGACAACGCCGATGACAGAAGATTTTCAGCGTTGTCATAGTAACCAATCTCTGAAAATTAGAGAATACAGTTTAATTAACAAAAACTCTTAAAAAGTTTGAAATTAGGGGAAATTCTGAACTATTCTAAACCCTAATTATAATCTTCATCTTGTTATTGTAGTTAAAATAGTTAATTAACATAAAATTTCGACATTATTTAACAAAAACTCAATTATTCTAAAAATTCACAATATTATCAATATTCTGCACAATTTTCAATAATAATCCCGATCTTCATTCTATTAACGTTAAAATTCATAGTTTACTTATATTTTTAGCAAAAACTTACCTGTCATTATTGTACGTACACGTAGCGCCATCTTACGGTATTGAGACGAACATAAATTAAAGGAAATTCTAAACAAATCACAACCACAATTCTAATCTTCACATTGTAGTTATAATAATCCGCAATCTAACTGTCAATAGAGATTTTCTATTTTGAAATTCTGCAAAATTTGCAATTGTAATCTTGATCTTCATCTATAAAATAAGAGACATCTAGCGGTTTCAATCAGTAATTAATTATGAAGAATTCTACATCAATTCCAACTGTCATTCGAATCTTGATGGTATTCTAAATATTGATTTCCTATAAAACAAAAATAAAAGACGGGTAAATTGATAGAAGATATGATTTTTAAAATATATTTTTCATTTGTTTCAAAATAAATAAAAACAAAATAATGTTGACTAGACAAAGCTGACTAGATAGGACTAAACAAGCGTATTTCTAGCTTGCATTTACTTTATACAAGGTGTACAATGATTATTTCATTTTGTAGTTAGGCTATAGTTTTGTAGATAGTGTCGTAGTTTGGTTCGGTCATTTGAGAAATATTATGACAATTCTAGTGGAGTATGAACCAATCTACGATACCTAAATAAAAAGCATAGCCAACTATGAATCGTTGTACACTCTGACACACAACAAATTACATCGAATTGGTCCAATTTTTTTTCTTTGGAGTATATCTCACTAATTTGTTTACAATTAAATTAAATTTAATAATTAATTAATTAATTAATTAGAATTATAAGCGATAGTAGTATAACTGGTCTATTATGATTTGATCAATGCAACTTTAAATTGTAGCACTGTTGTCAGTTTTACCAACTAAACATTAGGTAGAAAATTCCCTAAATTTGACAAATTCTTATTAATTTACCTGATTTATCAAATTATCTCTTGTTCAAATTTCTGTTTTCTTTTGTTTTCTTTATATATTTATTATTCAAGTTTTCTGGTATTTATTAAATAATTACAATGTTGCCAAATCTTCTACCAATTAGCGCCATCTATGGAGAGAAATTATTATTTATTATGAAACAATCAGATAATTCTCCAATAAATGTCAAGACGATCAAACCGTAAATAGACCGACTATAAATCATGCCATTGAAGCTTATTATAGTGAAAAAGTACCACAGTATTGTTTAGTTGGCTATGATTTTTGTCGTAGCTTTATTCATACCTAGATTTAGTATAAAATACGACACCTTTGAGTAAATAAAGTCGTAGCTTGTTTCATTTGACATATTTTGAAATCGAATCAAGCTACGACACAACTTAACATACAACAGTATTTCATATCGAAGAACTTACATAGAGTCGTAGCTATGTTCATATTGCACTATATTCAATCTTTATTAAAATAGTTGAACTAAGCTACGACACTAAGTAATCGAAACATACCCAACTGATGTACAATTTCCAACGATTCATCACTTGATTAAAATAATCAATTATTTAGTTATATAGAGTCGTAGCTTTATTCATATTAATGCTTTTATTATGTGGTTGAATTAAGCTACGACATTATGTAACTAAAAACCATTTTTAAAGTAAAATTATCAATCATAAGCTATTTTATGTCACATGAGTAGTGTCGTAGATTTCTTCATACAATTAAAATTACATCAATATCAAATGGAATACAATATGAATCAATCTACGACAGTAAGTAACCAAAGCATAGCCAACTGTTGTACAATTTCGAATAATTCAACAATATTGTAATCTTATTGTGGTATTTAGTTGGTTAAAATTATCAATTAATTAGAGAGTCGTAGCTTTGTTCATACATGATCTTCATTAATGCATCTTCCAAATAATTGAACTAAGCTACGACAATACTTAACAAAAGAAAAAAGAATAGCCAAGTATGTTAGAGTTGTTTTTATAAGAAAATGATTAATCACAATTGTATTCTGTCTTGCAATTGGGGTGTAAATCGTAGCTTACTTCATTCACTTGAAATTATATTGATAAATGTCAAATTTAATAGAGTATGAATCAATCTACGACACTACATAGCCGAAGCATAGCCAACTGTAAAATTTTGAATGATCAATTATTTAGTTGAGTAGAGTCGCAGCTTTGTTCGTACACTTGAAATTGCATTAATAAATGTCAAATGGCCTCAATATGAATCAATCCACAACACTACGTAATGAAACCATAGCCAACTATAATAATTCACCAATACTGTAATCTTATAGTGGTTAAAATGATCAATGATTTAGTTACGTACAGTCGTAGCTTGCTTCAGACACTTGAAATAATATTAAGAAATGTCAAATTTAATAG
>JACDRQ010000942.1:0-14911 GCA_013841215.1 Hycleus cichorii
AAATTAGACCGAAATCAAATCCAATAAAATTTTCAACCCTCAAAATTGTAAATTTCAATAAAATTCCATTGTTTCAACTGATAATTGGAAAATTCTAACAAATCTAGTAGGCTATGCAATAAACAAATGACAATTAGTAACTATCACACGTTTTCTAAACGAAAAATCAAAGAGATCTGCGGAAATTTCAAAGAACCCGCTCGAATTCCACAAATTCGATTGGATGAAAATTCAATAAGCCTACTAGATTTTTGGAATTATTCAAAAATTCAATAGCGCCATTTTGGAACTTTCTAAATTCAACTTTTCAACTGTTCACAATAGACTTTCTAAAAATTGGGCAGTAATTTCTAGGGGTGAAAACAGGTAAATCGGCTTTATTGTTCGTACTGTTGAAATAAAGAGGGGTGGAAAATAGGGGTTGTAGACGTTATTTTCGTATATGTACAATAAACATTATATTTTATAATTTTCTGCATTTTAATTTGTACAACATTCTTCAAAATTTTCCATACATTTGTTGGTTTTTTGCTTAAAAAATACTTTTCTTACCCCCCATCAATCTGTACATAAACTGATCGATATCATCAATAAAATACACAAATCAATAGCCCTTATCAACCTTATCAATCACACACACATACACACGTACAGGTGTACGATATTCCATAGTTGGCGGTGTCAATAACGAAAGACAATCTACAATATTACGTCAAAAAACAAAGCCAACTATGTAGAATATCGCGGTACACTCGGTATAGAAACACAAGAAAATCCACATAGAATTTTTGTTGTTTCTGTAATTAGAGAGATGGACAGGGCCGTATTAAAATCGAAATTTAAAACTCGAATCTATGTTGTAAAATCTACGGCCCCGTATTCTAATACTAAATATTTATAATTAAATTGGGTTGTTGTTTTTATCTAAAAATAGGGGAGGCAGCACTATATCAATCGAATTTTCTCAATTGCCGTTAGTTTTTCGTCCAAACGTGGAAATTTTGGGGTGAAATTGACCCGAATAAAATTAATAAGTACCCGAATTTTGAAGACGAAAATATCACAAATCAATACTTTTTTCCCATTATTATTACAAAATGTACAATATTCCACCGTATAGTAGGCTATGATTTCGCTATAAGTGTCGTAGATTAGTTCATTTTATTAATTTTGACATATGAGCCGATCTACGATTCTATACACAAATCATAGCCAACTATTGTATAGTACCTGTATATTTCACCAGGCTTTGATTTTGTGTCGTAGATTAATTCATATTTGATTAAATTTGACGTTTATCAAGCGTCAATTTTACCAAATTTGACATTTGTTAAGTGTGCGAATCAATCTACGACTCTAAATATAAAAGTCAAGCCAACTATGGAATTGTACATTCTGATTTAAAATTGTTTTTAGTATCTTCAATTTTGATACTGTGCAGTGCAATATTGGCAAGTTTCGTTTAGTTTGTTGTTTTTTTTTTTTGACAATAAAGCAACTAGGAATCATAAATAATAATAATAATAATAATAATACAGAAAATTGTTAAAATAAGCGTTTTTTCTATCGAGTGTACTTACAACAGGATCTAACCTCACAATTAGCTATGCTTTGGTTTTTTGTGTCGTAGATTGGTTCATACTTAAACTTGACATTTTTGAAATGAATGAACAAAGCTACGACATTATACAATCAAATCATAGCCAACTGAAGTACACTCTGAAATTATTCAAATAAAATTGCTAAAAATAAGAAGAAATAAATCGTATAATCACCTCTTATCTATAAATTGATAACGATAATAATTTATACAGGGTGTCGTGTTTGTATTAAAATAGTGTGATTGACGAAAATACTACTAGAATTATCTAAACAACAATTTTAAAATCAACAATCTATAAATCTCTAATTACAACAGTTATTTTTATTATTTTTTTGTTGGTACTTTCTAAATTATAATTTTTTTAATTTCTGCACAATTTTTTTTAGGTTAAGTTAGGTTAGGTTAGGTTTCCAACACATGAAACTTCAAGTTGAAAGAATCGATTTTTGTCCGGGGGTTGCAAAAGGGGTTGAATAATTTACAATATTGCTGCATTCTCTAAACTACGACTCGGTATTAATGGACTCAATGTACCAGCGACTTTTTGACCACGTTCCATTTCATAATGAGTGTCCAATGGTATATCTGGAAAATTATTAGAAAAAAAATAATATTAGAAAATATTAGAAAATAGAAAAATTTAGACAAATAATAAAGTAAAAGACAAGACAAATTGATGTCGTAGCTTAATTCGATTATTTTCAAGAATATTTGAATGTCAAATCTAGTAGTAGAGTTGTATGAACAAAACTACGACGTTACGTACAAATTTAAAGAAAATCCAGTTGGCTACGTTTATGTTACGTATAGTCGTAACTTCCTTCGATCGTTCAAAAATTCATCAATAAATGTCAAAATTTAGAAAATATAATTGTATGAATGAAGCTACGACAGACGTCTAATTTTTCAATGACCGTGTTATAAATTTTATTATAATCCTTTACACACGTTAGGGATATATTTAATTATTGTTTTTTAAAACCAAATTACCAACATAATCAAGTTAAAATCCCTAAATTTTTAAGTTTTGACTATTTTCACTTGTTTGTGAGGCTACTATACAGAATATACAACACTATTTAAAATCTCATAGTAGGCTATGTTTTTAATTATTAGTATAATATGAATTAAGCTACGACTTTAGATAATTATAAATCCACAGCCTACTATATTTAAATATGTTCAATAGAATATACAACCCTATTTCGTCTCGTATAGCTTTATGTCGTAACTTTATTCGATCGTTTATTATTATATCGTTTATCAATTGATATGTAGTATGAATCAAGCTACGACTCGACATAAATATAAATCTATACAATTTAAAAATTACCAAAATAATCGACTTAAAATCCCTAAAATTATTCCCTATTGTCGATTGGAAAAAAAAAACAAAAAACAAAAAATAACCTAGAAAATTAACCTTTCCATTAACTGTCATTTCATTTATTTATGTGTCTACATACTCAACCTTAATTAATTTCATAGTAGGCTATATTTTTTATTACAACAGTCGTAGCTTTGTTCATTTTTTCATTAAAAACTAAAAATCTAATACAGTGTGAATCAAGTTACGACTTTTTAATAAATCGTATATGACAACAAATCTTAACGTATATGACTCTGATTACAACCTAGTGTCGTAGCTTTATTCGATCACTTATTTTTCATAAACAACGACAATATTCAATTTAATAAAGTACGAACTAAGTTACGAATTTTTTATATAAATATTATCTTTAAAGTCTTGCAATATTTCGAAAAGTAAGCTGTGCATTCCAATTTAGGTTAATTAAATGTTGAATAGTAGGCAATGAAATCAATTGTTTATCAATAGGAGCAACATAACCTTGTAAGTCAAGAGGTTATGTGATTTCATAGCCTACTTAAACATCTAGTCAAAGTAAATTGAAATGCATAGCTTACTTTTCGAAATAGTGCGAATTTGTGACAACCTCACTAATTTCACCCTATAGTAGACTATGATCTCTGGTTACAAGTGTCGTAGCTTTATTTAAGAAAACAAGACTATTTCAACTGATATAGTATGAATCAAACTACGACTCATAATCATAAATCAATCATGGCCAACTATATTATATAGAAATTAATTAAATTTATATACTTACTAGTTTCTGGATTTGTTTTGGATGGAATAAATGAGGCTACTAATAGTGCACAAATGACTAGAAAAGCACCGAAAACAAATGGTGGACCAGGTACTAACTAAAAAATAAATTTAAAAATAAATTTGAATTAATTAATACAGCAATTCTTCACAGTTGGCTATGACTTTCATTATTTTCCTCAGCCATCTTGATACTTCATTTATACAGAGTGAGCCAAATGGTTGGCCTATTTAACGTTTAAAGAGTTCGTGTAAATTTCTGAAATTTGGTATGCACCCGTTTTTCCACNTGCATACCAAATTTCAGAAACTTTCATCAATTAGCTTGGTTCACTCTGTATGTATAACTAATACAAGATTAATGATCATAGTAGACTTGATTATATAATAAAAGAGCCAACTGTGATTTTTTGTTGATATTTACCTGTGAATAAGTTTCAAAATGTGTCTGTGTCGTATGTGTTGTTTCTTGATTATTATTTAAATTATTATTAATATAATTATTATTATTAATGTTAATATTATTATTATTGTTGTTATCACCGCCATCATTTAAATCAACATGGAATACGAAGAAAATCAAACCATACATAGCTGGTCCTAAACCATTACATAAACCTCTCATACCAGTTACCATACCTTGTACAACACCCTGTTTATCTGGTGTACTTATAATTGATACAAATGCCGATATAGCTGGATATGTGATTGAACTCATTGATGCTAATATACCAGCTGCCCACATCATCCATGTTGTTGTACCAAAACCATACCATAATAATTGTAACATTTCAAATAATAAACCTAACATTATTGTATGTTTACAACCTAAATTTTTCATTAATATCCCTAAACATAATTGTATTAATACAGCTAATAGACCAACTAAACCAACAAATACAGCAACCATTGGTGCACTCCAATTCATTACTAATTTTAAATAAACAAATATACAACTATATTGACCAGCTTCTGGTAAATATGATAAGAATACTGTTATACATAATAATAATATTGTTGGATCTTGGCCGACATTACGTAACGATGCAAATGGATCAGCTTGTTCCCAACTAATCGGTGATACACGTACTTTCTCTGATAAACTCTCCGGTACGGCTACTAATATAAAAAATACATCCAATATTGCTACGGCCGTTGCCAATGCTACAACCAATGAAATTGACCATCTACAAAACAAAAAAACAACCATTAAAATAATAAATTAAGGGAGTAATGACGTCACAAATTCGCACTATTTCCAAAAGTAATTAAGTGTTAACAAGTAGGCTATGAAATCACATAACCCTATAATTGAGGTTATGTGATTTGCTTAAAAAAACTAATTTCATAGCCTACTCTTCAACATTTAATTAAAACAAGTAGGCTATGAAATCACATAACCTTGTAACTATTTGCTAAACAATTGATTTCATAGGCTACTATTCAATACTTAGAGATGCACAGCTTACTTTTCGAAATATTGTAAGGCAATTATACTTTAATAATAACAATTAATCAATCAAATTGGCTATGATTTCGTTGTTTAATAAACTATGAATCAAGTTACACGTTTCTATCAATTATAAAAAAAAACAGCCTACTATTACGAGTTTAATGGTAGTTTCATAGCCAACTTTGAAACCATTGAAATAATAAAATAACGAATCAAATTGGCTGTTTTGATTGCGTAGTCAAATCACCAAAAAAAGCCTACTGTTAAAATTTTACTATTGAATTCATAGCCAACTTTGAAACAATTAAAATAATGATTCAATTAAAATTATAAATCAAGTTAGCTAATTATAATATTTCACCAAATAACGATTTTAATGGCGTATTTATAGCCAACGTTGATTGAATTTAATTGTACAGATTGTGGTATTCTCTAACTTTTTGATGATAGGTTACCATAACAACGCTTTTATTAAAACCTGTCAATATAAGAGAATTGTTTGTTGATCTCTAGTGTTGTTATAGTAACGAATTTCCATAAAATTAGAGAATACGGCTGTATAATGGATGTATAACAATAATTTACTTTAAAGTTGGCTATGTTTTTTGTTTTTTTTTTTTTAATTGATTATTGTGTCGTAGATATATTCTTCAACTGTTTGGATTAATCCACGACTCTATTTATAGAAAACATAGCCAATTTGGAGGTTAAATTTTGTTTTACAATCTGTATACAGGATGAGTTATGAATTTGGGGAAAATTAAAGTTTTTCCATTTGAACTACCCTTTAGTTATTCTATCAACCCCCTGTATATAACAATGGATACACCCTATTTTTTATTTTTAGATAATATTTAGTTGTTCTATCAACTATTAGTTTGTAGAGTTTAGCAACCCATTTTGTTTTAAATCGAATCGTAGTTGTATTGCATTTTTTAGATTCCAACTGTTAGTTTTTCAGGAATTTTAATTGTTGCTGAAATTTCAAAATTTGCAGTCTTTAAAAAATTATATCTTCGAAATTATTATTAGATGATCAAAATTTACAATTTAATTAACCTAAATTATGTAATTTCAGTCGAATTTGATTGATTTGAATTATCTTTCAGCGATTAACTGAAATTATTCGTTCAGTCAATTTCCAAATTTCGTTTATTTTCAATGAAACTATTTCTACACGATTTGATAGAATTCTACACGGAATTCGACTGAAATCTCGACATTTATCTCTGTAAATTTTCAGTCATTCCAAATTTTCAGCTCCTCTATCTGAAAAGTGCTCCAAATCTAGTCGCCTATGATTTAATAATTCGTATATAAATAAACACAGAAGGCTGTGTAAAATTGACATTAACTATCACAATGAGGTTAGAATTGATTTGTTTTTACAGGAATTTCAACAAATTACCTGAAAAAAAACCAATCGATTTTGATTGAATTAATTACCAATTCTATTGTTTTCGAATAACGAAAATTCCAATTAATTTAATTAATTGGTGGTGAATTGTGACAATTGAATTGCGAGTTGTTGGACCAAGCTTTCTGCGTTTTAAAATCATGAAATTGAGTAAAATTGAAAATTTCAAACAACTGAAATCAGAGTCAACTAGATGGAATTTAAATACAATTCGATGTCTATCCATTTAAATTTAGAAAATGGTGTTCTATTTGAATTTCGCTAGATTGAGGTTAGAAAATCGCCTGAATTAACAATAAATTTCAGTTAAACCCTGAAATTAGTGAAATTCTGTAAAACTTAATCTAAATGTAGTTTTAACTATCCAAATTTTAATTTTTGATTGTTTAATTGTGATAATTTGAAAAATTTGGTTTTTTTTTTAACTAGAAAATTTCAAAATTTCATGAAAATCAAAATTCCTGAAAAACCACCAATACTAGCCCATAATGTATCGAACTATAGAATCAAAATATAAAGTTTAGCAACCCATTTTGTTTTAAATCGAATCGTGGTTGTATTGCATTTTTTAGATTCCAACTGTTAGTTTTTCAGGAATTTTAATTGTTGCTGAAATTTCAAAATTTGCAGTCTTTAAAAAATTATATCTTCGAAATTATTACTAGATGATCAAAATTTACAATTTAATTAGCCTAAATTATGTAATTTCAGTCGAATTTGATTGATTTGAATCATCTTTCAGCGATTAACTGAAATAATTCGTTCAGTGAATTTCCAAATTTCGTTTATTTTCAATGAAACTATTTCTACACGATTTGATAGAATTCTACATGGAATTCGACTGAAATCTCGACATTTATCACTGTAAATTTTCAGTAATTCCAAATTTTCAGCTCCTCTATCTGAAAAGTGCTCCAAATCTAGTCGCCTATGATTTAATAATTCGTATATAAATAAACACAGAAGGCTGTGTAAAATTGACATTAACTATCACAATGAGGTTAGAATTGATTTGTTTTTACAGGAATTTCAACAAATTACCTGAAAAAAAAACAATCAATTTCGATTGAATTAATTACCAATTCTATTGTTTTCGAATAACAAAAATTCCAATTAATTTAATTAGTTGGTGGTGAATTGTGACAATTGAATTGCGAGTTGTTGGGCCAAGCCTTCTGCGTTTTAAAATCATGAAATTGAGTGAAATTGAAAATTTCAAACAACTGAAATCGGAGTCAACTAGATGGAATTTAAATACAATTCGATGTCTATCCATTTAAATTTAGAAAATGGTGTTCTATTTGAATTTAGCTAGATTGAGGTTAGAATTAACAATAAATTTCAACTAAACCCTGATAATAGTGAAATTCTATAAAGTTTAATCTAAATATAGTTTTAACTATTCAAATTTTAATTTTTGATTGTTTAATTGTGATAATTTGAAAAATTTGGATTTTTCAATCATGAAAAAACCAAATTCCTGAAAAACTATCAATAATAGACCATCAATCATATTATTGAACTAACCTACAATTTGCAATAAAATCATACAATTCTATTGAAAATAAACTAGGGTATACCAACCCATATTCCAAGGGTTGCTAGAATTACAAAAAATCTAGTGGTAATTTAAACCGAACAATAATAATCTCCATTATTGTTCTAGCCTTCTAATAACCCAAATTCTTGACTCATCCTGTATATCGAATGTACCACATAGTTGGCTGTGACTTTAATTTTGTGGCATCATAGATTGCTTGATATTTTACAAAATTTGACATTTGACGACAATTAAAATCACAGCCAACTATGAAATTAAGTAATTGAATAATAATTAGAATTATAATCATACCTTTCCATTAGATAAGCTCCTAATGCTGGTGATATAACCATACTAGCGGCAAATGTTGCACTAACTAAACCATAAGCTAATGAACGATCTTTTTGATCAGTAACATCAGCAACATAAGCAAAGACAACACTAAATGTAACAGCAAATACACCACTTATACTAACCATAGCAAAAAACCAAAATGTATTAATTGTCATTAATGGTATTGGTAAACATGTAAAAAATACAGTAACTAATAAAAATAATTTTCTACCACATAAATCTGATAAGGCACCAACTAATGGTGCACTTAAAAATGATAATAAACCTTTTATGCCCATTATTAAACCATTCATTAAAAATGTATGTTCAGGGAATGTTGTATTTAATACTGTTATTACTGGCATTGTTAATAAGCCCCATGCGAAAAATTCCAAAAATATTACAACTAAAGCATGATATAGACTTGGTAAACCAATGCCTGATGTCTGAAATTTAATAGAAACAATTTAATTAAATTCAAATTCAACATTTAAAACACTCAATTATTCTGATATGGCTGTAATTGCGTTACGTATGTCGTAACTCGATTTTAATTAAACAAACGTCAAATAAAATAAACCACAAAGCAAGCTATGAATTTATTTGTTAAAAACCTAGCCAACTGTTGGATGAAAAAATTTATCAACAAACAAACGAACATCACTATCATAGACAACTTTATACAACTACAATTTGAATAAATCTAGTTACTGTAAATCTAGATGGCTATGAATTTAACAAAATAATTCTATATTATGTTGGAAAACAATGCAAAATATCGAAGAAAATCTAGTTAACTTGATTTTATAACAAAAAAAATCATAGTCTACTTGTACACAATTATAGTGATTGCTTTGATTATAGCGTCGAATTTAGATCAAGTTGGCTGTAAATTAAACAAAAACACCATAATCTAGTTGTCTTCAATTTAGTAACAATTCATAAATTATTCAAATTCAGGTGGCTATGATTCGGAAAAATTGAATAAATAATCAAAAATTAATCAAGTTTGCTATAGAATTGTCAATTTAAAAACAAAATATAGGAAAATATAGGTTAGAAAAAACAAAGCCAACTTGCCAGGAAATCAAATTTGATGTAAACAAAACAATTTCATAGCCAACTTGTTGACAATCATTTATCAAGATGGCTTTGATTTAAAAATAGTAGAATATAGAAACAAAAAAATTCATAGCTAACTAAATTGTAGTTGTGAGAAATAAAAACAATAGAAATTCAATTTCACTTTATAAAATAAAATTGACAAATTGTTTTGTTCAAATAAGATAAAAACTTTCGAAAATTTCTCAATTAAACACCCCATACGGGTTACTTTATCACAAATCTAGTCCACTATGAATGAAAAACAATTCCACAGCCAACTTATAGTAACAGTAAAAAAAACCTAATCGAGATGGTTGTGAAAACAAAAACCGATCTAGATCTAGTCGGTTATGAATGGAAAACTGACAACAAATTGAAATCTAGATTACCATGATTGAAACAACCCATTATAAAAATAAACAATAGATTCCATGGCTTTCTTTTAGAAAAAATTACACAATTTCTACAAAAAAAAAAAAAAANAAAAAAAAAAAAATCGCAATTAATTACATTAAAACTTCTAGTTGGCTTTGTTTGGAAAATAAACAAAATAACTTAATTATAATCGAAAGGTGGCTGGGATTTTAATGAATTAGAAACAAATTCTATAGGTAACTTGGTTTTTTAGAGTAGTATTACAAATTGTTATCAATACTGATAAGAATAATCGAGCGTTATGATTCATTTACTGAGAAATCAATTATAAAGGTGTTGAATTAATTAACGATTGAATTTATGGTGTAATTAATTTTTGTAATTATCCGGTAAATTAAGTAAATTACTTACAGTAACAACACCATCTTTGGCGATCGATTTTCTGGATCGAATTATAATTCCGGCCATACGTTTCGATGATTTGGCCTTCATGATCACCTCCTCTGTCATGGACACAATCAACGACAATCCGAAAAAAAATCGCCTCTTTTTCTTCTGTTTATTATTGTAATTAATTAATTAATCGATGTTTTTTCTATTTTTTTTGCTCTCAAAATAAATCAACCATTTCAATTCGAAATTTTTTCATTTATTATCAACTCCATTATGATTTATCGACCTATTGACATTCACAAACAAACGCCATTGTTGGGGAATTTCGTTATCAACAGTGATACCAACACAATTTGAATAAATTGAGCATACACTAGCAATTTTGTCAAAATTATCCACTATTATTTGAATTTAATCCATTTCGTAATTATCGAGATTAATTTTATTGAACAATTGTTGTTAATTTGGTTGAAAATTGACTATTTTTGGTTATAAATTCAATAACCTCAATAATTTGGCGTGCTTGATCCGCGTGTATGGACCGCTTTATAATTTAGTTTGCTTATAAATTAATTAAATTATTGTCAATTATTCAATTTTAATTAAATTTATGGTAATTAACAATTAGATTTTCTATAATTACGAATAATTTTTTATTTTAATTCCAATGGTCACACCATTTTCGAATTGTATAGACTGTAAATTTGGTGAATTTTGCGCCGTTATGGTGGTCACACTGGAGAAAACAGCGCCATCTTGCAATAATTGTCGCCATTATAAAAACATAATTGTTGGTCATTTTAAAATTATTGGAAATAAATTTCGATTTCTATCTTTATTTTAATTATTACAATAATTAATTAATTATGGTGAGTTAATTTGGTGGTATTTAATTCAATTTAATTAATTGTTATAACCTAAAAATTATAACCTAAAAATTTTGAGGTTATGTCAAGATGACTGTTGTTTTTCCGGTATTTCCAGTCGATTTTGGCGTACAACGGCGGCGCTATGGTGGCAATGAAGGGCAACGAGTGCGTCTCAATAGCCGCCGACAAACGTTTCGGCATCCAAGCGCAAACCGTGGCCATCAATTTCCAGAAAGTGTTCGAAATGGGGCCCCATCTGTACGTCGGCCTGCCCGGCCTGGCCACCGACACGCAAACCGTCATGGAGAAATTGCGCTTCCGCAAGAATCTGTACGAGTTGAAGGAGAATCGGACGATGTCGCCGAAGGTGTTCAGTGCAATGGTGTCGAATATGCTGTATGAGAATCGTTTTGGGCCGTTTTTCGTTGAACCGATCGTCGCCGGTTTGGATATGCGAACGAAACAACCGTACATTTGCAATATGGATTTGATTGGTTGTATAAATGAGCCGAGCGATTTTGTTGTTGGCGGTACGGCATCGTCGCAATTGTTCGGTATGTGCGAATCGTTATGGGAATCGAATCTAGATGCTGATGATTTGTTCGAGACAACATCGCAGGCTTTGATTAACGCCTTCGATAGGGATGCGATTTCCGGATGGGGAGCCACAGTTTATATCATGTAATTATGTTAATTATTCGATTTAAAAGAAATAATAATTAAATTCTAATTTACAGAGAGAAAGATAAGGTTACGGTTAAAGAATTGAAAACACGAATGGATTAAATTCAATTTCTATATTTTTTTATTTATACAAATAATACAGAATGTACTACAATATTCCAAACATAGTAGGCTGTTTTATATCAGACGTAGCGTGTAGTTTAGTTCGGACAGTTGAAAACTACAATAATGCAAAGTCTGCTAGATTTCTTAATACTATACTATTACAGCCTTCTTGATTTCTTTAAAATCCCATCTATTTGTACGGTTGGCAATAGATTTTCCACTAATAGTTGGTAAAATTTGTTTTTCTAAATTGAAAAAAAAATGTAACCACTAATAGAGTCGAGTGTTGTAAAATCTAGTAGTTTTGGAACATATGTCAAATTTACTGCAGTAGGAATCAATCTACGACTATTAAATTGAAAAGCACAGCCTACTATGACACGAAATATAGTTGTACAGTTTGTGATTACAATAATTATATTCAATTTTAATTGGGTTTATTTCTCCTATTATTATCCTAAAATCGTTACAAATTTCGATTTTCGAAAATAATGGAAGACTACGGTTTTAATTACCAATTAATTTTGGTAATTAATAGTTTAATTAATCAATTAATCCACAACTCATTATCTTATGGAAATGAATCGGGTGTTGTATTACTGGTTGCCTAGAGTATATGATTTCTTCCTGGTAGTTAGGCAATTAATTATACACTTAAGGTGTGTATTGTTAGTTGCATAATTCACTAGAACTTTATTAACTACAGAGTGTCTCACAAATGTTACGCATAATTTTAGGTATCAATGGGGGATAAAATTTCATTATTTTATTATCCTTATATTTGTTTATTTACGAAATAATACAGAATGTACTACAACATCCCGAAACGTAGTGGGCTGTTTTCTATCAAGACGTAGCGTGCAGCTTAGTTCGGACACTTTAAAACTACAATAATACAAAGCCTGCTAGATTTCTCTATTTTACACTATCCAAGCCCTCTAGTTTTTTGTTAAAATCGCATCTATTTGTACGGTTGGCGATAGATTTTCTACTAGTAGTAGGTTAAATTTGTGTTTTTTTTTCTAAATTAAATAAAAATCTAACTAGTAGTTCTAAAATCAAGTAGTCTTCGAACACAAGCCAAATTTACTGGAGTAGGAATCAATCTACGACTATCAAATTGAAAAACACAGCCTACTATGGTCAGCAAAACAGTTGTACAGTCTGTGATTACAATAATTATATTCAATTCTACATAAAATGGGGTTTAGTTCTCCAATTATTATCCTAAAAACGTTATAAATTTCGATTTTCGACAATAATTGAAGAGTACGGTTTAAATTATTAATTAATTTCGTTAATTTAATTAATCAATAAATCCATAATTTATTATGATATGGAAATTAATCGAGAATTGTATTACTGGTTGCCTAGATTATATGATTTCTTTCTGGTAGTTATGCAATTAATTATACACCAAAAGTGTGTATTGTTTGTTGCATAATCCATTAGAGTTTTAATATCTACAGAGCGTCTCATAAATGTTACGCATATATTTAGAGGTAAATAAGGGATAAAATCTCAAAACGGAAAAATTTCAATATGTCAATATCTTTATGTTTTTTTATTTAACAAATAATTCAGAATGTATTACAATATTCCGAAACGTAGTAGGCTGTTTTCTATCAGAACGTAGTGTGTAGCTTATTTCGGACACTTTGAAACTATATACAATAATGCAATGCCTGCTAGATTTCTTGCAGCCTTCTTGATTTCTTTAAAATCTCACCAGTGCTGTTTACCAACGCTACTCTTCAATTATTTGTACGGTTGGCAATAGATTNTTTCCACTAAAAGTTGGTAAAATTTATTGTTTTTTTTTAATAAAAAAAAAATTTAACCTGTAATAGAATTCAGATTTGTAAAATCTAGAAGTTTTGGAATAAATGTTAAATTTACTGTACTAGGAAACAATCTACGACTATTAAATTGAAAAGCACAGCCTACTATGAGACGAAAAACAGTTGCACAGTGTGTGATTACAATAATTATATTCAATTCTACATAAAATTGGGTTCATTTCTCCTCATAAATAATCCTAAAATCATTATAATCGATTTTCTGGAGTAATGGAAGAGTACGGTTTTAATTTACAGTTCATTGCCACCAAAATTAAGCATAATTGTATTATTGGTTGCCTAAATCACATGTTTCTCTCTAGTGGTTATGCAATTGATTATACATCAAATGTGTGTATTGTTGGTTGCCTAATTCACTAAAGCTTTATTATCTACAGAGTGTCTTATAAATATTATGCGTAATTTTAAGAGTAGATAAGGGATAACATTTTAAAACAAAAAAAAATCATTATTTCAATATCTTTAAATTTGTTTATTTATAAAATCATACAGAATATACTAGTTTCCACACGTAGTAGGCTGTTTTTTATCCAAACGATCACGGCTCTCTTGATTTCTTTAAAATATCATAAAAACTATAATTCCGGGAATTCACCGCAATTAATTAAAGCAATTTTTTGGGATTATTCGTACGGTTGCTAATAGTTTTTCCACCAATTGTTGTTAAATTTTATTTGTATTTTGTTACTAAATTGTGAAATAATCTAACCGGTAATAGAATGCCGTGATCAATGTCAAATTAGGTGAAATATGAATCAATCTACGAGTATTAAATTGAATAGCACAGCCTACTACGAGACGGAATATTGGGGTATTGTCTGTGATTAAAATAATTACATTCAATTCTACATAAAATTGGGTAAGAAATAATGGAAGACTACGATAGGAAGACGTTTTTCTGACTGTTTTAATTACGAATTAATTGATTAATTAATAGTTTTAATTAATTAATCCGTAAGGAATGTAGTCACGTTGCGTATACATATCGGTATTTTTGTGATCTTGCGCATGTCCGTGCAATAATTCAGCCATAAAACTGATATAAGTG
>JACDRQ010000943.1:2478-16210 GCA_013841215.1 Hycleus cichorii
ACGTCATATTTTCAAAGCCTACTTGATCCATTAGTAAATCCAGAGGTATTGTGTTTTCCACTTACTATGCTGATGCTATGTCAAATTATGCCTACTTGATCTTTTAATTTTTGACAATTGAATCCGCCATAATATCAAATCTCCAAGCCTACTCGATCCATCAAATCAATGCTGATGCATGGCAATTGTGATGCAAATTTCAACAATTCTTTTCTCGCAAATTCGCCCATGCAACCCCCGAAAATTTCCACACGTCTGGACGCAGCAAAATCAGCTCTACCGGACAATCAAATCCGAAATAGGGGTGGTAATTGGAAAAAATCGACGATGGTAACCGATAGGGTTGTTTTGTCCCAACCGCAAGGAACCAAATTAAAAATTAAAAATTACCAGAGCGGGATTTTTCGAAATTTTCATAAATCCCCAAGTTATTTGCATTATTCATTACCGTCTGGTAATATTTCGAAAAGTAAGCTGTGCATCTCAAGTAATTGTTGACCAGTAGGCTATGAAATCAGTTGTTTTCAACAATTACGAGGTTATGTGATTTCATAGCCTACTAATCAACACTTAATTGAAATGCACAGCTTACTTTTCCAAATCGTGTACAGTTGTTTGTTTTAAAAAAAAAAAACAATTTACTTACTTTTATACAGGTCGGGCACGTTGTAGCCATTTCCAAAGCGCCTGTTTCTACGCGGCTACAGTCCGCCAGAAGAACATCTACGTAGGCCGGCCATGTCAAGCCACCTGTCCGAAGAGAACAAACAAATCGGGTTATCTACCTGGGAAAACGGTGGCAATGGGTGAAGATACACCATTCGGGTAAATCCCCCAACATTTAGTTTTACAAATTATAATTAAATTTATTGATATTTTTAGGATAAAAGGGATGTACTGTGTGGACACCCATACAGATAGTGATTGTCCATTTCAATGATTTATTAGAAAACGAATAATTAATAATTTATTCAATCAATACAAATTTAATTATTTTTGTCAACAATATCACTGAGGCACTGTTTGAGTTTAACGAATTTCTTTTTAAAATCAAGTCCACAACCTTTAGACAATCGAAAATCAATCAAGATCCTCCCCTCCATTTCAATGATATTCGCTTTGAATATCAATTGATTCTTCATCAAGTCGACTGTACTGATTGTAACCTAAAAAAATCGATTAAGAAAACTAACCTCAAAATTTCTAATAAACTTACAGCACCCGATCCATCAATATACCAATTATAATGGAACGTATCTAATATTGAACATAATACTTCTAATGTTTTCTCATAATTTGTTTGAACATAGAAACGTGTTAGACGTTTTATAACATTATTGAATGTATCTTTTGTTATTGGACTGGCATTAAATTGGATTTGTGACGATAAAATTAAATCATCATTATGTACAGGCTGGGAGAAACAGATTTGTTCACGATTTGTACGTTTCAAATCATTTACTAATTGATCTAATGATGATGGACGTATTACTAGATTTGGTTGTGATAAAATAACACGTGGATTATCACGATGGATTCGTGTTTCTGTTTCCATCATTGAATTGAAACGTTTCGCTGGATTAATCAATGAACCATCCACATTATCCTCATGTACACCTAAATTATAATTATCAATCAATTAAAATATTTCGAAAAGTAAGCTGTGCATGTCAATCCAGTTTTGNTCATAGCCTACTAAGTCAACAACTTAATTGACATGTACAGCTTACTTTTCGAAATAGAGCGAATTTGTGACGTCATTACTCCCTATACGGGGGTGAAATCCTCCATTGATGATTAAAACTGAACGTAATGCTTTGGTAATCTAGCTTTATGATATTTCAAATACAATCAAACCGCTAAATTACCAAAGCGTCACATAATCAGCAATTTTTTCTTTATTTTATGTAATTTTTTTTTTGTTATTTTTTTTAGAAACTTACTATTTTCAAAATCGTACTTCATCCATGGATGTTTCAAAATTTGTTCAATTGTTAATCGTTTATTTGGTTCAATAACTAGAATTTTACGTATTAAACTTAATGTACTATTGCCTAATTTTCTCCATGGTGATAATGTTAAATAAGTATCGTTTTTATAATTTTCAAATTCTTCACTTGTTGTATCGGCCCATGGTAATTCTATAACGAAAATTCCGAAATTATTTAAACTTTATTTCTTACCTATCTATAGTTCTCTTAAATTGAATTGTGAAAGAACCTATAATTAACACTGTTTAAAAAAAAAGGGCGCTATATTGGAAGATTTTTACACGGAAAATCGCGTTATTAAGAAATAAGGCGATTTTCCGTCTTATCGAGATCTAGCTCTTAAAATAATAGTAAAAGAATCTATAATTAACACTGTTTGTAGGACAATAATGCTATATTGGAATATTTTAACACGGAAAATCGCCTTATTTCTTACTAGTTTTTTAAAATAATAACAAATGAACCTATAATTTACTAAATTAACACTGTTTGTAGAACAATAAGGCTATATTCGAATATTTTAACACGGAAAATAGCTTTATTTCTTACCTATCGCGATCTAGTTCTTAAAATAAACGAAAAAGGACCTATAATTAACACTGTTTATAGAACAATAGCGCTATATTGGAAGATTTCTACACGGAAAATCGCTTTATTTCTTACCTATCATAAATGAACGTATAATTAACACTATTCGTAGAACAAAAGAGCTATATTTTTACACGGAAAGTCGCTTTATTAAGAAATAATGCGATTTTCCGTGTTATTTTAAGAACTAGAATCTCCATAGGTAAGAACTTGTCGAGATCTAGCTCATAAAATAATCGTTAAATAACCTACAATTAACACTGTTTGTAAAACAATAACGTTATATTGGAATATTTTTACAAGGAAAGTTGCTTTATTGAGAAATAATGCAATTTTACGTGTTATTTTAAGAGCTAGATCTCCATAGATAAGAACCTATCGAGATCTAGCTCTTAAAATAAACGTAAAAAAACCTATAATTGACACTGTTTGTAGAACAATAACGCTATATTGGAATAGTTTAACACGGAAAATCGCTTTATATCTTACCCATCGAGATCTAGTTCGATAAAAATAACCTACAGTTAACACTGTTTGTAGAATAATAGCACTATATTGGAATATTTTAACACGGAAAATCCAGCACTCATATAATAAACGGGTAGTATAATTAAAGTCACATAATTGTCAACAAATAAATAAATTAGTAAGAATTTTATGGAATATTTTCTAGTAAATTCCAATAATTATCGTGTTAAAACCGGATAATCAAAATCAAATTTAACCGAGATAATCTACATAGAATTCGAAAATTGATTGGATTTCCGGAAATCGGGAAAATTATAATTTAGCTTTGAAAAATACGTGTTAAAATTGATATGATTAGTAAATTGAAGCGTTCTATTAGCGCCTTGAAATATTTCGAAGAGTAAGCTGTGCATGTTAATTAAGTGTCGATTAGTAGGCTATGAAATCAATTGTTTTAAAAATAAACGTCGTAAGTTACAAGGTTATGTGATTTCATAGCCTACTAGTCAACATTTAATTGAGATGCACAGCTTACTTTACGAAATAATGCATCATCGCTCACTATACGAGGCTGAAATGCCGTTTCTTTGTCGTTTTTTTTTTCTAAAAATTCGATCCAAATTAAACGAAATAACCAATCACATTAATAAGTGGACAATTTCGTCAACTGAATACAATCATTCGTTAATCATTATTCTAAATGGTCGACTATAAAAAAAAGTCGTAAAGATAACTAGTTCTGAATTGTAAGTCAATCTATCGATAGAAAAACAATCAGAACAAAAAAACAACAACAATAGAAATCGTGATTGTTACCAATTTATGAAGACTTACCACCGGTCAACATGGCAATAAGAACGATTCCACAACTCCAAATATCAGCCGGTTGTGCCCTATAGGGTTGTATTAGAATTTCCGGTGCTAAATACGGTTTAGTACCACATCTAGAATAGAAAACTATCGTTATCGATTGTTATAATTCGCAATATTACGAAAAGTAAGCTGTGCATTGCAAGTTTAATTGAATAGTAGGCTACGATATCAGTTGTGTTCACATTGAGGTTATGTGATTTCACAGCCTACTAATCGAAGTGGATTGACACGCACAGCTTACTTTTCGAAATAGTACGGGCGGTGGAAAATTAAAGTCAAATTAAACCTTCTGTCGAGTAGACGTTCTTTGCCTTTACTACGAAACAGTGTGGCCATACCGAAATCGCTAATCTTCAAAATTCCATCATCGTCAATTAAGAGATTTTCCGGTTTTATATCGCGATGTACAATGCCCTTATTGTGTAAATATTGTAAACCGGCCAATAATTGTTTCATATAAGATTGTGCCAAACTGGTCGGCATACCAATATCCGGTTCGATCATTTGAAACAGTTCCCCATGGGCGGCATATTCTAAATAAATATATTCTTTATCTTGCTCCTTACGGCGCCCATAAAACCGTATAATGTTCTCATGGTGCAACATTTTATGGATTAAAATCTCCTTTTTTATGTTCATTTCGGCATTTATGTGTTTTTTATAGTTGATAATCTTACAGGCCACTTTCTCATCGGTATGCTTATTAACCAACAATTTCACCCTAAAATCGAACAATTAAAACTAATTAAAATGTTTAAAATAATTAAACTTACTCCCCATAGGAACCCTCACCCAAAATCGTGTTGTACATCAGCCAATCTTCGGCGAATTCCACCATTTCGTTCACCATTTTCGATCACCAAATCACCAAATCCGTTAATGCACAACAATCACGAAAAACCACACAAAATTGAATGATGGGAAAAAAAAACAAAAACGAAAATCTAGACGACTAGATTAGGTCAAATCGAACAAATGAAAATCAATTGACAAGTCGAAACGACCGTGTCAAAGGCGGCTGAAGTTTGTCTAATCGATTTCGCGGGTGGTTCCACTGTCGCCAACACAACCACACTAAATTCCACTAAACTCTCACAAAAATTAAGGATTTTCAAATAAATTAACAAATTTAAATTATTGTGATTTTATTAAAAAAAAGCCAACTGGAGCGGAATTTATTAAAAAAAAAAAAAACAATAGAACGTATTGGCAGTATTACCAACATGAAAGATTTTGACACCAGCAGAATAGGCGCGAATTTCAAATTAGTAACAATTCGACAAATATAATAATTTGATATTTTAATAATTCGTTAATTTCAGATTAGAAACAACGTTAGAAATTAACCCGAAAGTGAATATTGTTGGTAGTTGCGCTAAAACGTGAGGTTATAGTTGATTTTCGTCAATTTTCACCAAATAAAACCGATAATTGCCATCAAATAGACGATTATATTTAAATTCGCTACGTTCTCAATTGTTTACATGGTTATTTTCAATCAATTTGGGGTAAATTTCGCAAAATTACAATTAAT
Source organism: Hycleus cichorii (assembly GCA_013841215.1). NCBI lineage: Eukaryota > Metazoa > Arthropoda > Insecta > Coleoptera > Meloidae > Hycleus > Hycleus cichorii. Next base: position 7,933 of record JACDRQ010000943.1, read on the forward strand.
TTGAGGTTATGTTGATTTTTTTGGTGGAGCCGTCTAGAATCGAAAACTAATCAATCGTATTCTCTAACTCGCCACGATTGGTTACTATAACAACAGTTATTTAAAACTCGAAAATGTCTCAAGATTACTTCAAAATACCGCCGGTTATATCGTCAAAGTCGGAAAGTTTCGACAATTTGGGGCCCCAATCGAACGCATCTCTCAATCCTTTTGTAATTGTCGATTTTCTAGAGATTTACTCGATTTTTTTCGATTTTTTTTCAAGGAAATCGAGTGGATTTTCGGCTTCAATCCAACAGTGCCCGTCATCAACTTCGAAACGATCACCAATGAGGTGTTTTATGTTGCCAACAATACCGGTGTATTCTTCGATTTGCACACGAAACGTATGTCGTTTCTTAATGGACATGTAAGTTGGAAATTTGTCGGGAAATTGAGCGGAAATTACGATTTTTATTCGAATTTAGCAACAAAATATTGTCAGTTCAACAACAGATGGTTGTGGTCGATGGTTAGCTACAGCCGGATACGGAATCGGTAATGTTATCAACATCTGGGACACTACCGATAAGTATTTCGAATTTCTATAAAATTTCTATCAAATTCTATTTGATTTATTTTAGAAGTCTGCTAACAACAATTGCCAATTTCGTGCCGGATAATTCGAATTTTATCCGAATTGGTTTGAGTCCAAGTGCTAAATTTCTTGTAGTCGTCCATACAAGTAATCGAACGATTTTCGTGAATGTCCGATTGTGGACGTATGGCCGGCAAAATTCGGACGCCACCTATACGATTGAATGCGATACTGGTGCGATACAATCGATCGAATTCCATCCGAACGATGAGAATCATCTGATGGTTGTTTTCGAAAAAGCCGCCCTCTTTCTGTATTGGGTAATAATTTTGAAAAGTTAGCTGTGCATGTTAATTCAGTGTTGATTAGTAGGCTATGAAATCCGTTGCTTAGCAATGGGGCTAAGCTATGAGGTTATGTAATTCCATAGCCTACTAGCCTAATGTAGACTCAAATGCACAGCTTACTTGTTCCAAATTGTGCGAATTAATTAATTGATTGATTGATTAATTTAAGGATGCAGTGAATTTCGAATTGATCTATCCGACATTGGAGAAGAATCGCAATTTAAATTTGGGCCTCTATACGGATGGTACGTTTGTTGAGAATTCGAATGAATGTTTTATTGGAACAACGGTTGGTACACTTGTAATTTATGGTAGTTTTAATTGTGATGAATCGGATCGTGAGGAGGCTAAATTTCTGAAAAGTACCGTTAAAATATCGAATGATCCGATTACTTGTTTGGCTACAATCGTAGAGTACGTATTGTCGCCTTAAAAAAAAAGTAGACTGTTTAACGAGTAGGGAAATACGATTGGCTATGTCGTAGATTGGTTCATATTTGACTAAATACCGGAATACCGTTGTACCAGCAGATTTGAGCGTGTCGTTGATTGATTCGACAATTTCCCTTCTTATTAATGCGTTGTGTAACGAGTAGAGAAACAAGAAGCAGTAATTTCCAATTGGATGTGTCGTAGATTGGTTCTTAAAAAAAAACTACATTGTGTAATGAGTAGGGAAACGAGAAGCAGTAATTTCCAATGTGCAACGCGATTGGCTGTGTCGTAGATTGATTCATACTTGACTAAATTTGTGTAACGAGTAGAGAAGTAGGAAGAATTTTATTAAAGAAGTGATTGGTTGTGTCGTAGATTGGTTCATACTTAACTAGATTTCGCGTGTCGTTGATTTATTAGAAATTTCCCTTCTTGTTTAGTACATTGTGTAACGAGCAGGGAAAGCAGAAGCAGTAATTTCTAATATGTTACACCATTGGATGTCGTAGATTAGTTTTTAAAAAAAGTACATTGTGTAACGAGTAGGGAAACGAGAATTTCATTAATTGTCGTAGATTGGTTCACATTTGACTGAATTCGTCTGTTTTATGAACGGAAAACCGTTGTACAACCAGATTTTAACGTTGATTGATTCGAGAATTTCCCTACTCGTTCTAACTACAGAGAGACGTTCCATACAGGGAGTCAATGACGTCACCAATTCGCACAAATTTTCGAAAAGTAAGCTGTGCAATTCAATCCACTTTAGGCTAGTAGGCTATGAAATCGCATAATCTCGTAACTATGAGGTTATGTGATTTCACAGCCTACTAGGTCGACATTTAATTAACACGCACAGCTTACTTTTCGTAAAATTGTTCGGTGTTAATGAAACACCCCACTTTATTTTATAAATAAAATGATTTTTTTCTATTTTTTTTTTTTAGAATGGTTGTAATTGGTGATTATAACGGCCAAATTCACTTTTTTGATAAAGCCCTAAAACTATTGCACTATTTTAAAAAAACCACCCTTCCAATTAAATCGATTAGTTTTAAAATATTGCCATCAAATCAAGATTCATCACAAATTAGTGAAATTTCCATTCTTGGTGTGGATTTTATTTTCGGTAAACTTTAAAAAAAAATTAATCGAAAAAAAAACACAACTAAATCTACGATTCTAGCTACGACAATTGGGATATTTCATGTGAAATTCCTCGAAAATTTCGCAACACAATTGACTGAAACTTTTAAAACACCAATAGCCGCCATCGATGTACATACTGAAAGGTATTTAGGGGTTAATTGTGGACGTAAATGGAGACGTTTCACCCCCTATTTCGAAAAGTAGCCTACAAGTAGGCTATGCAATCACATAACCTCTATTGATCGAAACAATTGATTTCATAGCCTACTCAATTAACGTCAACTGAGATGCACAGCTTACTTTTCGAAATATTACGAGGAATTAATTAATTATGGTGGAATTAATGATGAATTTTCTTGAAATTAGCCCCTTTTTGGTTATCGGCCTAACAAACGGACAAATATCACTGTATAATTACGAAACTTTACGGAAAATTTCCACTTATCAAATGACGGAAAACGATGAAAATTCGAACGAAATTATAACTTTAACAACACTGAAATATTCACCGAATTGTAAGTATTTAATTAAATTAATTAAATTAAATTGAATTAATTAAATAATAATAATTAGCTGTCCATTTGGTGTGTGGTCGAAGCAACGGGGAATTGTGGTTTCTACAACCAATCGATCTAATTCCAATTTACAGTAGACCATTTCAATTTACAACAAGACAAATACGTAAAATCACCTTCTCATTCGATAATCTCCAATTGGCTTATTACGTAAATTGATTTGTTAAATAAAGTGAGGCGTTTCATTACCACAATATTGCAATATTTCGAAAAGTAAGCTGTGTATGTTAATTAAATATTGACTAGTAGGCTATGAAATCAGTTTTTTTTCAACAATTACGAGGTTATGTGATTTCATAGCCTACTAGCCTAATGTGGATTAAGATGCACAGCTTACTTTTCCAAATTGTGCTAATCAACACTCTGTAGAACAATAACGCTATATTGGATCATTTTAACACGGAAAGTCGCTTTATTTCTTACCTATTGACATCTACCTCTTACAATAATCGTAAATAAACCTATAATTAACATTGTTTGTAGAACAATAACTCTATATTGGAATATTTTTACACGGAAAATCGCTTTATTAAGAAATAATGCGATTTTCTGTGTTATTTTAAGAGCTAAAATCTCCATAGGTACGAACTTATCGAGATCTAGTTCTTAAAATAATTTTAAAAGAACCTATAACTAAATTAACACTATTTGTAGAATAATAAGTCTATATTGGAATATTTTAACACGGAAAATCGCTTTATTTCTTACCTATCAAAACCTAGTTCGATAAAAACAATCTACAACTAACACTGTTTGTAGAACAATAGCCCCATATTGGAATATTTTTACACGGAAAATCGAGTGTTACTATAAAACTGACATAATTATCAACAAATAAAACAATTACTAAGAATTTTATAGAATATTTTTCTAGTATTTGTCCCCAATAATTATCGTGTTAAAACTGGTTAACCGAAGTCAAATTTAACCGAGATAATCCTACATAAAATTCGAAATACGTGTTAAAATTGATATGATTAGTAAAAGGAGACGTTTCATTACCACCTTGCAATATTTCGAAAAGTAAGCTGTGCATGTCAATTAAATGTCGATTAGTAGGCTATGAAATCAGTTGTTATAGCAATAGTTATGAGGTTAATGTGATTTCATAGCCTACTAGTCAAAGTTGGTTTGACAAGCACAGCTTACTTTTCGAAATTGTGCAAATTTGTGACGTCATCACACCCCCGTAAAACGCCTCTCTTTATTTATTAATTATTTTTCCTAGAAATTTTCAATGATTTAATCGAAATTTCAGGATGATTGTATGACAGTTTACGGTATGATCTACCGAGCGGAAAATTGGCATTATTGCGGAAAAGTCCGGTCGCATTACAAGGAAATCAAACAAATTCAATTCACGAATGAAGAATTATTCCATCTATATTCGCTCGGTATTGATCGTTATCTAATCCAATATGATAATCTCGAAATTGGGTAGAATTCTCTAATCGACACCCCCCCACCCCCCCGAAAATTCGACTAATTTTCATCGATTTCTAGAACGAAATTTGATACGTTAAAGATACTAAATCGCTATCGAATTGCCCAAAAAGAAGCTCCCTTATATTTCATCCAACACTCGCTCGATTCCCATCATTTTTTAATCTGCGACGATCAGGTAATTCCCCGAAATTTCCCCTAACCAATAGCAAATAATCAACCCTTAATTTCAGTACAAGTATCGAGTTATCAATTCGAAAAATTCGATGTGTATGTGTGTGGCTCTAGGGCCGGCTTATCGTCAATTTCGAAACAATCCCATCGAGAAAATCGAGGTAATTTCCATCAATTTTCCACCCACCCACCCCTCAAATAATCGATAATTTTCCAGTATTTGCCGAATGATGCGAAATATTTCGTATTCACGAATCGGAATTATATCGGAATACAGAAATGTCCCATTGATGGGAATCCGTTCAAATTTATCGCCACCCTCGGCCACCCTGAGGTTTAAATTACAATAATTTCCAAATAATTAATTAAATTAAAAAAAAATCAGATTCTAGATTTTCGTATATCGAATAATGGGGGTTTTGTTTTTATAATTGGTAGAAATGATCCGACTGTAAAAATGATGAAAATTAAATTACAGTTAAGTATAAAATAAATTACGAATTTTCAGATTAATTAAACATGAAGAAAATCCTAGATCTGTGGAAATTTCGTGTGAATTAGGTGGTGAAGGATTACAACCCTATTATTATCTACTAGATGGTGGTAGAGAGGGTTTATTTTTTGAAGAATTACAAGATCTCTTCTATTATACGCAAATTTTACAACAGAGTAAAGAAAATCGTTTTCCCCGCCATATTTCTGATACGATCAATATTACGGAATTACCCGATCTAGTCCGTGCTTGTGGCTATTATCCTACAGAATTTGAGGTATAACTCGTAATATTTCGAAAAGTAAGCTATGCTTGTCAATTAAGCGTCGACTAGTAGGCTATGAAATCGATTGTTTCAGCAATAACCTCGTAAATTGTGAGGTTATGCGATTTCATAGCCTACTAGTCTAACGTAGACTGAGATGCACAGCTGACTTATCCAAATAGTGCGATTTCATAGCCTACTTGCCAACACCTAATCAAAGTGGACTGAGATGCACAGCTTACTTATCCAAATATAATAGTTGCGAATTTGTGACGTCATCACTCACTATACAGAGGTGAAACGGCTCTCTTTATTTATTAGAAAAATCGTTTAAATTATTTTAACAAATCGCATTTGAGGTATAAATGGCAATATTTCGAAAAGTAAGCTGTATATTTTCATTAGATGACGACTAGTAGGCTATAAAATCAGTTGTTTAAGTTATAACCTTGTAAGTTGTGAGGTTATGTGATTTCATAGCCTACTAGTCAACATCGAATTAACATGGACGGAGATGCACAGCTTACTTTTTCCTTAAATTTATTAGTAAAGTGCAATATTTCGAAAAGTAAGCTGTGCATTTTGATTAGATGTAGACCAAGCAGGCTATGAAGTTAAGTGTGAGGTTATGTGATTTCATAGCCTACTAGCTTAAAGTGGACTAAGATGCACAGCCTACTATTCCAAATAAATGAGTCGGCTTTTTCGTCGATTAGCAATACCAATTAATCTTCGTCTTTTCTAAGGATAAATCAATTTTAGTTCGACTTTTATCAGTAAATTGAAGCGTTTCATTACCGCTTTGCAAATATTTGGAAAAGTAAGCTGTGCATTTTAATTACATGTTGACTAGTAGGCTATGAAATCGATTGTTTCCAGCCACTAACCTCATAAGTTGTGAGGTTCTACGATTTCATAGCCTACTAACTCTAACGTGGACTGAGATACATAGCCTACTTTTCCAAATAAATAAGACGTTGTTTTTTCTTGATTAGCAACCAATTAATCTTTATGAGGATTTTCAATTGCAATTGTTTTGCCAAATAAATCAATTTTAGTAAATTGAGGCAATTTCATTACCGCCTTGCTGCAATATTTCGAAAAGTAAGCTGTGCACTTTAATCAAATGTTGACTAGTAGGCTATGATTTCAATTGTTTAGCAATAGAAGCCATATAACCTTGCAAATTGTGAGGTTATGCGATTTCATAGCCTACTAAGTCTAACGTGGACTGAGATGCACAGCTTACTTTTCTAAATTGTGCCTGTATTTAAAAAAAAAAATTATAAATTTGTTGATAGGTTGAGAATCTATTGACCGATATCCGCTATACAAATTTCCATGAAACTGGCCAAATTAACGAACAAGCAAGTTTTGATGATTTTGTTAAATTATTGATCAATCATCGACCTGCGTACGGTTATAATTTCGACAATCTACGGACGTGTTTCGAAATTGTAGCCGATGAAGATGAGGATGGTGGTGTTGATGGTGTTGTTATGAAAGAGAAATTCATTGAAGCCTTAACCACTATAGGTTATAATTTAATTGCAGTAACCTATGACCAACCAATTCGTGAACGTATGTCGGCTTCTTAGTTCAACACTATAATCTGCATTACCGACAGATCTTGTTTCAACTGTCGATAATGGCGGATTATTGAGTTGAAATAAGAAGTCGACCTACGTTCATGCGAGTTGAAATAGCGTTGTACACCCTATATAATTTTTTTTTTTAATTATTTAGGGGAAAGTTGGAGTCGAGAAGATCTACTGAAATGTTTACACACACTGTTAAAACACGATGAAAGTGTTACGAGAAATCCAAACGAGATTCCATTACCTTCGCGGATCGATTTTCGAATATTTTCAAAAGAAATCTTAGGCGTTATCGATCAAAATAACCACAAAATAAGCGATGAAAGTTTACCGAATTGACCGATTACCAACAACAATAAAAATGAAAATTAATCGTGTAATAAAACTGTTTTGTTGTTGTTGTTGTTGTTGTCATTTAACACGAGGAATCGTGTAAATAATAACCGTGACATTGAAATTTCCATATACCTCCAAGTAATTTATGAGAAAGTTCCTAATTTTCCTGCTAATCAATCAAGGTTAAGTTGTTTAGAAACTTTCTTCTAATTTTTCAACATCACGAACACGATAATTACAATTTAAATTGTAGATAAATTAATTGTAATTATAGAAAAAATTTGTTAATCTTCTTATAATTATGGCAATTTATCGGTTAATCTTATCTAGTTGAAGGAAAAGTGCATCTTTCCAGATCCTAGATTTTCATTACATCTACAGGGTGAGCCAAGAGGTTGGCCTATTAGACGTTTAACGAGTTCTATTTGATGGAAGTTTGTGAAATTTGGTATACATTTGTTTTTCTATCTGAGATATCTTTAGAAAATGTTTTCGTTGTTCTATCAACCCCCGGTGTATAGGGTAGTGCACCCGACATTCTTATTTTAAATGGACTGGTTATTTTATTGCATATTTAGATTCTATGGTGAAATTGAAGGGGACTTTGATAACATGACTTACGGTCTATCGTTGATAGTTTTTCAGGAATTTCGATTTTGTAGTGTTTTATTAAAAAATTCATATCTTAGAAAATATTGCAATTGAATAACTGAAATTTGGAATTTTGATGGTCTAAATACTGTACTTTTCATCTAATTTTACAGAATTGAATTATCTGTCAGCGTTCGGCTGAAATAAAATTTTCTTTCAGCTAATTTTCAGACGCTATTATCTTCCTTATTTTAAATGCAATTGTATATTTTTCTTTACACGGTTGGATAGAGAA
>JACDRQ010000944.1:0-13720 GCA_013841215.1 Hycleus cichorii
TGTGCCACTATTTCATGTTAGGAGTTTAAAGAAATCTAGTTTTTATTCTTCAATAAAAACAATTTAATTTATAGGGAATTACCTCCGATTTATTCCCCGGGGTTATTCTACCAGAACCAGATTATGTGATTTTAAATAAAGCAGTAGAAGATGCTTGTACCGCTAGTAATCTTCAATGTACTCCATTCTTTCTAGAGAAAGTACAGCAGTTGTATGAAATGATTGTCGTACGGCATGGTTTAATGATTGTTGGATTACCATTCGGGGGTAAAACATCTTGTTATCGAGTTTTAGCCGATGCTTTAGCTCTAATTGAAGAGAGAGTAAATCATTTTCAACAATAACGATTCAAAAATTAATCGAGACTTTTCAGGGCGGTATGGATGAACACAGAGCAGTCTATACGGTAATCAACCCAAAATCGATAACAATGGGACAGTTGTACGGCCAATTCGATCCGGTTTCCCATGAATGGTCTGACGGTGTCTTAGCTGTGAGTTTCCGAAGTTTTGCCATGTCAACTAATGAGGATAGGTAATTTTTTTATAATCTTGTTACACTCCAGTAATGAAATTTCTTTAGAAAATGGCTAATTTTCGATGGTCCAGTAGATGCAGTTTGGATCGAAAACATGAACACTGTACTAGATGACAATAAGAAACTGTGTTTAATGTCCGGTGAAGTAATTCAATTAGCCAATACGACAAATTTAATTTTTGAACCGATGGACTTAGAAGTAGCCTCCCCGGCAACTGTAATTTTTAAAGGATAAAATTTAAACAAAATATAACCCATAAAATAGGTTTCTAGATGTGGTATGATCTATATGGAACCGGTTTCTTTAGGTTGGGAACCGCTCCTATTGTCTTGGCTGAACATTCTACCAAAAACAATAAATATTGATTTCTATAGGAAAATGTTATATCATCTATTTCAAAGATTTTGTCACCCTTTATTGTGGTTAATTAGAAGAGGAGGCGTGAAAGTAATTTATATTTAGAAGTAATAATTCAATTATTCAACAATAATTTCATTTAGGAAATTACAACAACATCTGACACAAATTTAATAAAATCTACAATGAATTTGTTTGATTCTCAAATGACGGATTTCGAAAACGAAGATTATCGATCGAAAATCTCCGATTTGGATGCCCGTGCCCAAATTGAGGGTACATTCTTTTTTTCTTGTATTTGGTCAATTGGTGCCACACTAGATATGAGTAGTCGGCATAAATTCGATGCAATATTTCGTGGATTATTACAACGGGAATTTCCCGAATCATTAATTAAGGATTATCAAATACCAATGGCAATTGAGAAATCACAAAATCAATACGTTACAATTATACCCAGTAAAAATACAGTTTTCGATTATCGTTATATAAGAGAGGGTAAAGGTTCTTGGACACTTTGGATTAGCGAATTGGCAAATGTTCCACCAATACCTAAAGATATTCCAGCTGATCAAATTATTGTAACTACAATTGAAACGATACGAAATATCGCGATAATCGAATTGTTAGTACAACATCAAAAATCTACAATGATAGTTGGACCTACCGGTACCGGCAAATCTGCTTATGTTACTGTAAATATTGCTTGAATAATTTTCACAAAAACAACCAAATTTATAAAATTCCAGGATTTTTTGTTGAGAAAAAACGATACATTCACTTACAAACCAATATTTCTGAGTTTCTCAGCTCAAACAACAGCAAACCAAACGCAGGATATTATTATGGGAAAGTTAGATAGGAGACGTAAGGGTATCTACGGTCCTCCAATATCGAAAAAGAGCGTGATTTTCGTTGATGACGTTAATATGCCGGCAAAAGAAATTTACGGTGCTCAACCGCCTATTGAATTGTTGCGGCAATGGCTCGACCACGGAATATGGTATGACCGTAAAGATGTCACCCCGATACAACTCGTCGACATTCAGGTAGTTTTAAGAGATTATCGCAACAAATCGAGCCTAATAAAGTCTTTAAAAACTCCAGTTTATCTGCGCTATGTGCCCGCCGACTGGCGGCGGCAATCGGATCACACCAAGATTCACTCGACATTTCAACCATTTATGTATCGACGAATTCGAAGATGATGTCCTCATACACATTTTCAGTAAAATAATACAGTGGCATTTAGATGTTCGGTAAATTATTTCGAAATTTACCACAATCCAGTCTGATGTTTGAATTTCTAGTGGATTTCCAGGTGAATTCGTTTATTCTGCGGATCAGATCGTATTGGCAACACTCGATATCTTCAAGAAAGCCCGTAAAAATTTGTTGCCAACTCCGACAAAATCACATTATTTGTTCAATTTGAGGGATTTCTCCAAAGTTATTCAAGTAAAATTGGATACAATCTTCACCAACAAAACGAAATTGAACAAATTTTTTTCCAGGGTGTCTTATTATCGGTTCCACAAGTTATTGAAAACTCGCAAGCAATGAAACGATTATGGGTGCATGAGGTTTTAAGAGTTTATTATGACCGTTTAGTCGATGATAATGACAGATTGTGGATAGTTCAAGCGTTACGTGGAGTTGTAAATCAAGTACTTGAAGATGATTTTGATCGTTTATTTGAAAAGTTAAAAACCAAAAAATCGCCAGTATTTTCCCTATTATTAATAATAGAACCCGATTGAACACCATATTTTAGGTAGGAGAACAAGAACTTAGGAAATTATTGTATTGTGATTTCGGTGACGCTAAATCCGACCAAAAATTTTACAAAGAAGTCGCCGATTTGGACGAATTACGCGAGATAACTGAAGCGTATTTGAAAGAATACAACAGTCTGAGCAAAAAACCCATGAATCTTGTTCTCTTTCGGTAAATCCAAAAATATTTGACAATTAATCCAAAATAATTGATAATTTTTCAGATTCGCTATCGAACATTTGTCGAAAATCTGTCGAATTTTGAAACAACCCCGCAGTCATGGTCTTTGTGTCGGGGTCGGTGGATCAGGTCGGCAATCATTAACCCGTCTAGCGGCGTACATTTCCGAATACGAACTATTTCAAGTTGAAATTACACGTTCGTACGGTATAAATGAATGGCGAGAAGATTTGAAGAATATCTTAAAAAAAGTCAGTTCATCCGATCAACATGGTGTATTTCTATTTACCGATACGCAAATAAAAGAAGAGGGCTTCCTTGAAGATATCAGCAATTTGATGAATTCGGGTGAAGTTCCGAATTTGTTCACAACAGACGAACGGGTTGAATTGTGCGAAAAAATGCGACAATTGGATCGGCAACGCGATAAATCTCTTCAAACCGACGGCAGTCCTGTTGCTCTCTACAATTTTTTCATACAAATCGTTAAACAACAACTACACATCGTTCTAACCATGAGTCCGATTGGTGACAGTTTCCGGAATAGAATTCGAAAATTTCCAGCTATCGTTAACTGTTGTACGATCGATTGGTTCCAGGTTTTTCACCAATAAAATCTTGAATTATTTGATTTATGGATGATATTTTAGAGTTGGCCTGAAGATGCGCTTTTGGCTGTAGCTAAGCGATTTTTAGGCGAAATCGAAATGGACCCAAAGGAGCGAGTTATTTGCATCGATATGTGCCAAATTTTCCACACATCCACCCAAACTCTATCTGAAGAATTCTTGGCAAGATTATCACGCCACAATTATGTCACACCTACTTCGTATTTAGAAATGATAAGCACTTTTAAAGCACTTTTATCCAAAAAGAGAGAGTAATTCCCCGATATTTAACAAACAATTCCAATTCTACTCATACTATCAATTTTAGAGAGATATTACTAGTGAAAAAACGCTATGAGATCGGTTTACAAAAATTGGATAGTGCAGAAGAACAGATTTCATTAATGCAGAACGCTTTAGAAGAATTACAACCGAAATTAGTTGTTGCAGCTGCTGCTGTATCGAAGACAATGAAAAAAGTTGAAGCGGAGAAAGCGGATGCTGCTGAATTTGAAAAAGTTGTTATGGCCGATGAGAAAGTCGCAAATGAACAAGCAGCAGCTGCCCAATTAATCAAAGACGAATGCGATGCTGATCTGTCTGAAGCTATGCCTATTTTAAATGCAGCATTATCAGCCTTAAATACTCTAACACCGGCTGATATAACGATAGTAAAGACAATGAAGAGTCCGCCGAAAGGTGTTCGATTAGTAATGGAAGCAATTTGTATCCTAAAAGTAATTTTTATATACTGTTGGGTTAGATTCTAATTATAATTTTGTAGAATGTTAAACCTGATCGAGTACCAAATCCGAGCGGAATAGGAATGGTTGAGGACTTTTGGGGACCATCGAAACGAGTATTGGGCGATATTAAATTCCTTGATGGTTTAATGAATTACGATAAAGACAATATTCCACCGCCTATCATAAAAAAATTGGAAACAACTATTTTGAACGATGAAAATTTTGATCCGGATAAAATTAAAGTTGCATCAACCGCTGCTGAAGGTAAATCAATAGAAATCTCATTGAATTCTTTGGAAAATTACAATAAATTTTAAGGTTTATGTAAATGGGTAATTGCAATATCGAAATATGATAAAGTAGCAAAAGTTGTTGCACCGAAAAAGGAGGCATTGGCAATTGCTGAAGCTAAATTTCAAACGGCTATGAATGCTTTAGAAATCAAAAGGGCGCAATTACGTGAAGCTAGAGAGAAAGTTGCTATACTAGAAGAGGCTTTAGATAATGAGAATCGAAAATTCCAAGAACTTACCGATCAAGTTAATTTATGTACAATAAAATTAAAACGTGCTCAGGAATTAATTAGCGGCTTAGGTGGTGAGAAAACACGATGGAAAGCTACAGCGAAAGCATTAGGGCAGAAATACTTAATTTTAACAGGTTATCTCTAATTTCTCATTATTTAATTAAACAATTAATGAGGCAAATAAATCATTTTTAGGGGATATCCTATTAGCTTCCGGTGTTGTTGCATATTTAGGCTCGTTCACTATACAGTTTCGTATGAAACAAGTTGAAGAATGGGTCAACGTTTTGACCGGTTTTAAAATTGTATGCAGTAAAGATTTTCAGTTGACACAAACCTTGGGTGAACCGGTCGAAATTAGAGCTTGGAATATTTTCGGTTTGCCCACTGATAATTTCAGTATCGATAATGGAATTATCATAAAGTCTAATAATTTGAATATTTTTACAAATTTGGCTAAATGTTTTCTTATAGGAATGCTAGACGTTACCCTTTATTGATTGATCCGCAAGGCCAAGCAAATAAATGGATCAAAAATATGGAGAAAGTCAACAATTTAGGTGTAATTCGATTGAATCAATCGGATTACGTACGAATTTTGGAAAATGCGATACAATTCGGACAACCGGTAAGATTCGAGCTAATTTATAAAAAAGTCCAGTTTGAGAGTTTACAAAATAATCACTCGAATATTTTGAGCTAAATTAGAACCTCGTAGCTCATCACTAGCGTTTCTAGATCGATTTCCAGACGAGTTGAGGCTCTAATTTTGCTCAAATTTTATCCAAATTGTACACTTTTAAGCTTAAGATTATTTATAAATAGATTACGTTTGATAATAATATTTAATTTAGGTATTATTAGAGAATGTTGGCGAAGAATTAGACCCTGTCCTGGAGCCTGTTCTCAGTCAACAAGTTTTCAAGCACAGTGGAGCACTTTGTTTAAAATTAGGCGATACTATCGTTGAATACAACCCCAATTTCAAGTAAAAATCCCAAAATTTCCACCCACTATTCTAACTATTAACTCATTTAGATTGTACATCACAACAAAATTACGCAATCCTCATTACTTACCTGAAGTTGCAGTTAAAGTAACTTTAGTTAATTTCATGATAACAACCGACGGTCTTCAGGATCAACTGCTGGGTGTAACTGTAGCGAAAGAGCGTCCAGATCTTGAAGCTGAACGAAATTCACTGATCGTACAGAGCGCCGAAAATAAAAAGTAAATTTTATTGAAAAAAATTACAGTTCAATTAATTGAAATAATTGTAGACAATTGAAGGAGATTGAAGATAAAATTTTAGAAATTCTAAGTACATCCGAGGGGAATATTTTAGAAGATGAGACAGCTGTACAAATTTTGAGTTCGTCTAAAGTTCTAGCTAATGAAATTGCAGCAAAACAAGCAATTTCTGAAGTTACTGAACAACAAATAAATACGGCACGTTTGTCGTATGTTCCAATAGCTGTACATTCGACGATTTTATTTTTCACAATCGGTAAATTCAGTGAAATACTTGAAACAATTCTTGTTAAATAAACTCAAATTGCAGCGGATTTAGCCAATATCGATCCAATGTATCAGTACTCGTTAGAGTGGTTTATGAATCTATTCAAATCGGCTATTGATAATACAGAAAAATCCGATGATGTTGATAAGAGATTAAAGATTTTGGAGGAATATTTCACTTATTCGTTATACGCAAACGTGTGTCGGAGTTTATTCGAAAAGGTAAAATTTTGCAACATCAAAAATCGGTAAATCATCATCACCGCTTTCAGGATAAATTATTGTTTTCATTGTTGTTAACAATTAATTTATTGAAGAGTCGTAATTTAATCGATATGTCAGAATGGATGTTCCTTCTGACTGGTGGTGTTGGTGTGGAAAATCCAAATATAAATCCTTCCGATTGGTTGACAGGCAAATCCTGGGATGAACTGTGTCGTCTAGATGAATATCCTGTTTTCAGGTGGAGTTTCGATAATAATTTATTGAAAATTAACGATTTATTAACGAATTTATAGGGGACTTAAAGATAGCTTTAAAAAAGATTTGAATAAATGGAAAGAAATCTTTGATTCGACCGAACCACAAAATCACCCATTACCCGCACCGTGGGATTCTAAATTATCCCAATTTCAGAAATTACTGATTCTGCGATGTATCCGTTCTGATAAGATTGTCCCGGGTATACAGTTGTTTATAACGAGCCATATTGGTAGGAAATACATCGAACCACCACCGTTTGATCTGTTATCATCTTATAATGATTCGATTTGTGTTGTTCCTTTGATATTTATTCTAACACCTGGAGCGGATCCGACTAATGTTCTGTTGAAATTTGCCGACGATCAAGGCTTTGGCAGTACACGATTATTTGCTTTATCATTAGGACAAGGCCAAGGACCTATTGCTATACGTTTGATTGAAGAAGGCATCCGGAATGGTACATGGGTTGTGTTGCAGAATTGCCATTTAGCGAAAAGTTTCATGCCAATGTTGGAGAAAATTTGCGAAAATCTCACAATAGAATCAACACATCCCGATTTTCGTCTATGGCTAACCTCGTATCCCAGCGAACATTTTCCAGCTACAGTGCTGCAGAACGGCATCAAAATGACGAATGAACCACCGAAAGGACTTAAAGCGAATATTCTCAGATCGTATTTGAACGAACCAATATCCGATCTTGAATGGTTTGAAAATTGCAAACAATCGGATGTATTCAAGAAATTATTGTACAGTTTGTGTTTCTTTCATGCCGTTATACAGGAACGACGCAAATTCGGCCCTTTAGGCTGGAATATTCCCTACGAATTTAATGAGACCGATTTAAGAATTAGCGTAATGCAATTACAGATGTTTTTGAACGACTATGATGTAAGTTAATTTTAATTTAAATTGAGTTTTATTGTTAATTTTGTCGAATAATTTAATTCGCTTAGAATATACAATATGAGGCTTTATTATATTTAACTGGAGAATGTAATTATGGTGGCAGAGTTACGGATAATTGGGACCGTAGGACTTTATCAACAATTCTTCAAAAATTCTATTGCGATGCTGTTATTAACGTTAAAAACCACGCTTTTGATCCTACAGGTGATGATTAATAGTTTATTAAAATGTTGAATTGGAAAATAATTGGAATTTTAGGAAAGTATTACTGCCCGAATAAAAGCAATTATAACGATTTTCTTGACTATACACGATCTTTACCATTAATTACACACCCTGAAGTTTTCGGTATGAATGAGAATGCTGATATTATGAAAGATCAACAAGAGACCGATTTGTTGTTATCGACAACTTTACTCACACAGGTTATCATATTGATTTCCCAGTTTTTCTTATTTTTCTACGATAAATTGTTCGAACGTATAGGAAATTTCCACATCTGGTGATTCTGCCGGCAAGTCGGATGATACAGTATTAGAAATAGCAGCTGATATTCTACAGCGACTTCCGAAAAATTTCGATTGCGATTTTGCTCTAAAGAAATATCCAACATCCTATATGCAAAGTATGAATACAGTTCTCGTACAGGAGATGAATCGTTTCAATAATTTATTAAACGAAATCCGCAATAGTTTGATTAACATTCAGAAAGCTATCAAAGGTTTAATTGTAATGTCGGTTGATTTGGAAAAGCTCTACAATAGTATGCTAACCGGAAAAATTCCCGGATCGTGGCAGGGTAAATCATACCCGAGCTTAAAACCGTTAGGGAGTTATATTTTAGATTTTCTACAACGTTTATCTTTCCTACAGGTATTTTATCGTAAGTCTCACGATTAAAATAAAATGATTAATTTCGAATTTGTGTAGAAATGGTTCGATGATGGGCCACCGCCGACGTACTGGTTATCGGGTTTCTTTTTCACACAAGCCTTCCTAACCGGAGCTCAACAGAATTACGCTCGGAAATACCGCATCCCTATCGATTTGCTTACATTTGATTATGAAGTCGGTTCATTCTATAACCGTCTGTTTTTGCTATTTCAAAAGAGAGAAATGTTGTAGGTCTTGAAAATAAGCAAAATCAACAAACCGCCAGATGATGGTGTTATAATTTACGGTCTATTCCTTGACGGCGCTCGTTGGAATCCATCCACTATGGTTCTGGATGAATCATTACCGAAAGTTCTTTATGATGTCGTTCCACATGTGAGTAATTACATTTTTTTTTCAGTATAGATTTCGATAAATTCGTTTCTAACAGATTTGGTTGAAACCGTTGAAAAGAGAGGATTTAAGCGAAAAACTGTCGTATCTTTGTCCACTTTATAAAACATCAGAACGACGTGGTGTTTTATCGACGACAGGACATTCTACCAATTTTGTGATAGCAATGACATTGCCGATAACGAAAAATAAACCGTCTGATCATTGGATAATGCGGGGTGTTGCCATGTTGTGTCAATTATCACAATAACAACAATTCGTACAACTAACGAGAATGAATGGCGTATTTATTGTGGCTTTTAGAAATTAAAATAATAAAAATTTATGTGAATATGTCTATTATTACGACTGTTTGTCCATGCAATTTATTTGAATTTATTACAACACAAACTCACCCTTATTTTCGATAAAGGTTAAAACGAGATAAAGGGCAAGATAGTTGTGTCACCCTTTTGCTTCAGATGCACGCTTGGCTTGGAGGAGGAGATAAAAGTCTAAACAATGCAGAAGAGTAACATCAAAAGAAAGGATTAGGGTAAAACAACAATGGAACGAAATAAACAGTCGTCTAAAAATCGCTTTCTTCAGTGCTACTTTTTAAGCCTTTCTACTTCTTTAAAAACAACAACTTAAGAAAATACAGAATGGCTGGAAAACGAACTTGAGCTTTTGCTTTCTAAACATCTCAAGACGGAAAATTACAACGCTCATTCAAATTAAAATCTAGCACAAATTAAAAAAGCTACCATCAAATTGTTGGATCGAATCGAAACGTTACTATGGCACACAACCAAACAGTAGTGTCGTAATGACAGGCTAGTTGCATTCAGATTATAGTTTTTATCGAAGAGAATGGATCGTAAAAATCGTAACATCGAACTGGAACGTATTTTCAAGAAATATGAAAAATTACGATCACAAATCGAATCTGAACGCAACATAAAATTCGACATACCGAAATACAAATTACCATCCGATTTCAATGTCGGCCAAGGCAGGAGTGTCTTCTCGTGCCGGCCGGAAGTTTTGAAACCGATTTTGGCCAGCCATTATCCGAAATATCGGAAACAATTAGCACAACAAAAACGCAAAGAAAAAGAGGAGAAAGCAAGGTTGTATTCGTATATTGAATTACGACAGCGTCGTGATCAATTCCGCAAAGATCTGCTCGATTTAATTATGAAGAAAAAAACGAGCGATACCGCTGTACCAGCAGAAGACGACGATGATATCCCGACCAGCGCCGATAAGGATACTTTACGTTATTATTATTACATAAAATACGGGATAGATACAATCCATGTGGCACCGATGGATCCTAAAGTTTTAGACAAGGTAAAATTTATAATNAACAATCGAAAATTTAGATAATTCAGTTGATACCGGTGAAACTGAAACGATTCGAAACGACTCTAACTGAGGCTATTGAAGACGTTAAAGATGACTATTTGACAACATCAAAAAAATCCGTAGTGGATTTCGTCCTACAAGATCCTGTAATTATGCAAGTAGTACACGAGCAAGATTCACCGATTAAAAAAGAATTAACCGATTTAAATCTAGCGTTACTGTTGCAAAACCAAATTAATAGAAATCGAATTCAGCGAAATTTGCATACGATTAATCCTTGTTTGGTGGCACTTATCGAATTGTGGTATACGAAATTTCGTAAAGTGCGCCTAATTAATGTGCAAAAATTAATGGACGAAAAAGAGGCGTACGAATTTGTCGATTTTAAATGGGTTGCAATGCACCATATCACCGATGGCAAGAAGATAATCACCAGCGATTATTATACGGCCGTTTTGGAGATTTTCCAGCAAGGCGCAATCAAGAATCGTCTGCCCGATGAGTCGCAAACGAAGAAATTTCAAGCGTACTTCAATGCTGTTGCCACGAAGATGACCCAACATTTGCAAAGCATATGTTTGAATTCCTTGTACGAATATTTCAATTATATCATGGACGTTAAAGTAAATGATTTGAACGTTTTATACTTAAATTGAAACTAAATCTTGCAGTATTCGAATCGAGGATTTGTGGTGCATGTGTTGCCGAAAATTGACGTGATTAGTTTCGAGCCGTCTTTCAAGAATTTCGAAGTAGGTCTATTGACTAATATCGATAAAATCGTCGAGGCTGTGATGAAAATACCCAGGATTGAAACGAAATTGTTCGTCCATAGAGGCAAGCCGATTTATTTAAAGGTAATCCGTGAAAAATCCGTTTTCAAATAGTAATACACGATGGGCATAATTGGAAATTTCAGCCAATAATCGATGAGAATCTAATTAATGATTATAAAACTAAAATTAAATTATTATTGGAAGATCAACGTATTGGTCCGGAATTACGCATACAGGATTTTGATGAATATATGCCTTTAATCAATGGAGAAGTATTGATTGCTTGATTTGTTAATTCGAGATTTAACGGATTCTTTTTAGGATAAAGCAATTGTTGATGAATTTTTAGAGGAGGAACACGAATTTGAGGATTATGTGGAGAAAATTCCATATTATAAAAAAATAGCAGACGAAATTCCGTTGATTAAAGAACACGTTATCACAATGGAAATGTACGAAATTGATCGGCTTGCATTGATAAAGAATTTCGTGGAAGCTGCTAACACTTTCAAAGAAGCAATCATACAGAGGTGCATTGCAGATGCACAAACCTTGTCTAAACGGTGAGTCTATTTCAGCATTCGAGTTTGAATTAAATTTTTTGGGGCTAGAAACTATATGCTTCTTTCCGTTTTTCTTGACCTCAGCTTAGGGGAAGATTACCAAAAAGTGATTGAAAATTGCATAAGACCCCCAAACAATACAGCCGAATTGATGGATTTGATTAAATACGTTGAAGAAGTCGAGGAGAAGGTTTTAGATGAGTTAGAGGATCGGCTGCGTGTCGTATTAAAATACATGCTATTCCTATCGGATTATTGGCATTTTACACCTGTTGAAATCAAACAGAACAATTACACATTCGGTCGTTATTTACAAATACCGAAAACATTAGAAGAACATCGTCAATTAGTCGAAACGAAAACGATTGAATTCCAAGAATTGTTGAAGGTGCGCATCCAAAAATTCATCGAAGATTTGGAATTATATTCACGTTTAGTTAAAGAATTTCAATATAAAGGTGATTATAATGATCTGGCGCGTTATCACAGGAAAGCAACAAAATTAGAAAATCGATTAAGTAGAGCAATGGATATAATTGATGCGATTAATCAAGAAGAGACGTCATTTGGTTGGGAATTATCACAATATCCATTAAGAAAACAAACTTACGATCAATTAACACCTTATAAAAAATTATACGATAATGCAATTGATTTTATAACGAAACACGAAAAATGGATGAAATCCAGAGTTGGTACATACGATCCGGAGGATATCGAATATGATATTACTCAGTTTTATCGTAATGTTTATCAATTAGAAAAAGTCTTTAGTGATCGTGAAATTGTTTTAAAATTAACGGTACAAGTACGGGAACAAATCGAAGAATTCAAAGAACATTTGCCAATTATACACACATTAGGCAATCCAGGTATGAAAGACCGACATTGGGAGAAAGTATCAGAGATTGTCGGTTTTCCAATTAAACTTACTGATGATTTAACATTGGAACGTATCATTGAGTATAATTTAATGGAATATGTTGACAAATTCGAAGCTATCTCAGAGGCGGCAACTAAAGAGAATAATCTAGAGAAAGGTTTAATTAAAATGAAGTTTGAATGGAAAGATCAGATGTTTACATTATTGGAATACAAGTATGAATTCTATTTTAAGCATATTTGAATAAATTAAAATTATAATTTATAGAGATACAGGCACGTTTATTTTATCATCGATCGATGATATCCAACTTTTATTAGACGATCATATTGTTAAGACGCAAACGATGAAGAATTCACCTTACATTAAACCGTTTGAAGAGGAGATTTTGTAAAATTTTACAACCATTTTTAGTGGCACTCGAATAATAATCGTTGAACTTCCAGAGCTTGGGAAGCTAAATTAGTTTTACTTCAAGATATTCTAGATGAATGGATTCGAGTACAGCTAACATGGATGTATTTAGAGCCGATTTTTACATCGCCGGATATCCAACAGCAAATGCCTGAAGAAGGGCGGCGATTTAGTGCTGTCGATAAAGTAAAATTTGGATATTTATAAAATTCAATCATTTTGTGGACGATCTTTTAGACTTGGCGCGATATTATGAGGGCAGCCCATGAAGATCCAACAGTTTTAGTCGTTATAGAGATCGATAAAATGTTAGAACGCCTGAAAAAAGCGAATAATCTATTGGAAGTTATCCAGAAAGGTTTGAACGATTATTTGGAGAAGAAACGGCTCTATTTCCCGAGATTCTTCTTCTTATCTAACGACGAATTGTTGGAAATTCTATCTGAGACTAAAGACCCAACTAGGTAATCTCCGAAAATTTCAACCTTTGTTCCATTGTTGATTTCGTTTGTAATGAATAGGGTACAACCGCATTTGAAGAAATGTTTCGAAGGTATTGCCAAATTGACATTCACCGATGATTTGGATATATTAGAAATGAAATCGAGTGAAGGTGAAATTATTCCTTTAGTCGATGTAATTAAGACTTCGACAGCAAAAGGAGCTGTTGAAAAATGGTTGGTCCTACTTGAAGCTGATATGAAGAAATCTGTTCATAATATGATAAAATTGGCAGTTGAAGATTATGTTCAAAAACTCAGACATCAATGGGTTTTAGATTGGCCAGGACAAGCTGTCCAATGTGT